>CAXIWW010000924.1:0-22537 GCA_964036315.1 Acanthosepion esculentum | reverse complement strand
TGCTGTCATTGCCCGCCACAGCCTTCCTATGTAGGTGATCAACTGCTGTCATTGCCCGTCACAACGTTCCAGTGGTGGTCAACTACTGTCATTGCCTGTGACAACGTTTCCAGTAGTGATCAACTACTGTAATTGCCCGTTACAACCTTCCTAGTAGTGATCCACTACTGTCATTGCCTGTGACAACCTTCCTAGTAGTGATCAACTGCTGTCATTGCCCGTCACAACCTTCCTAGTAGTGATCAACTGCTGTCATTGCCCGTCACAACGTTCCCAGTAGTGATCAACTACTGTCATTGCCTGTGACACGTTCCGAGTAGTGATCAACTACTGTCATTGCCTGTGACAACCTTCCTAGTAGTGATCAACTGCTGTCATTGCCTGTGACAACGTTCCCAGTAGTGATCAACTACTGTCATTGCCCGTCACAACATTCCTAGTAGTGATCGACTACTGTCATTGCCTGTGACAAACTACCAGTAGTGATCTACTTTTGTCATTGCCTGTGACAACGTTCCCAGTAGTGATCAACTACTGTCGTTGCCTGTGACAACGTTCCCAGTAGTGACTGACTACTGTCATTGCCTGTGACAACGTTCTCTGTAGTGATCGACTACTGGCATTGCCTGTGACAACGTTCCCCAATAGTGCTCAACTGCTCTCATTTCCTGTGACAACGTTCCCAGTAGTGATCAACTGCTGTCACTGCCTGTGACAACGTTCCCAGTAGCGATCAACTACTCTAAATGCCTGTGATAACGTTCCCAGTAGTGATAAACTGCTGTCATTGGCTGTAACGTTCCCAGAAGTGATCAACTGCTGCCATTGGCTGTGACAACGTTCCCAGTAAGTGATCAACTGCTGTCATTGCGTGTGATAACGTTCCCAGTAGTGATCAACTGCTGTCATTGCCTGTGACAACGTTCCCAGTAGTGATCAACTGCTGCCATTGCCTGTGACAACGTTCCCAGTAGTGATCAACTACTGTAATTGCCTGTGATAACGTTCCCAGTCGTGATCAACTGCTGTCATTGCCTTTGACAACGTTCCTAGTAGTGATCAACTGTTGTCATTGGCTGTGACAACGTTCCCAGTAGTGATCAACTGCCGTCATTGCGAGTGATAACGTTCCCAGTAGTGATCAACCTGTCATTGGCTGTGACAACGTTCCAGTAGTTATCAACTGCTGTCATTGCGTGTGAGAACGTTCCCAGTAGTGATCAACTGCTGTCATTGGCTGTGACAACGTTCCCGGTAGTGATCAACTGCTGTAATTGCCTGTGATAACGTTCCTAGTAGTGATCAAGCTGTCATTGGCTGTGACAACGTTCCAGTAGTGACCAACTGCTGCCATTGCTTGTAACAACATTTCCCAATAGTGATCAACTACAGTTATTGCCTGTAACAATGTTCCCAGTAGTGATCAACAACTGGCATTGCCTGTAACTTATGTTGCAAGTATAGATCAACAGCTGTCATTGCTTGTAACAACGTTCGCAATAGTGAACTCCTACTGCCATTGCCTGCAACAACGTTCCCGACAATGATCGCATTCTGGCATTGCCTGTAACAACGTTCCCAATAGTGACGACCTACTGTCATTGCCTGTGACAACGTTCCCAGTAGTGATCAACTACTGTAATTGCCTGTGACAACGTTCCCAGTAGTGATCAACTACTGTCATTGCCCGTCACAACATTCCTAGTTGTGATCCACTACTGTCATTGCCTGTGACTAATTACCAGTAGTGATCTACTTTTGTCCTTGCCTGTCACAACGTTCCCAGTAGTGATCAACTACTGTCGTTGCCTGTGACAACGTTCCCAGTAGTGACTGACTACTGTCGTTGCCTGTGACAACGTTCTCTGTAGTGATCGACTACTGGCATTGCCTGTGACAACGTTCCCAGTAGTGCTCAACTGCTCTCATTTCCTGTGACAACGTTCCCAGTAGTGATCAACTGCTGTCATTGCCTGTGACAACGTTCCCAGTAGTGATCAACTACTCTAATTGCCTGTGATAACGTTCCCAGTAGTGATAAACTGCTGGCATTGGCTTAACCTTCCCAGTAGTGATCAACTGCTGTCATTGGCTGTGACAACGTTCCCAGTAGTGATCAACTGCTGTCATTGCGTGTGATAACGTTTCCAGTAGTAATCAACTGCTGTCATTGCCTGTGACAACGTTCCCAATAGTGATCAACTGCTGTCGTTGCTTGTGACAACGTTCCCAGTAGTGATCAACTACTGTAATGCCTGTGATAACGTTCCCAGTAGTGATCAACTGCTGTCATTGCCTTTGACAACGTTCCTAGTAGTGATCAACTGTTGTCATTGGCTGTGACAACGTTCCCAGTAGTGATCAACTGCAGTCATTGCGAGTGATAACGTTCCCAGTAGTGATCAACTGCTATCATTGGCTGTGACAACGTTCCAAGTAGTGATCAGCTGCTGTCATTGCGTGTGAGAACGTTCCCAGTAGTGATCAACTGCTGTCATTGGCTGTGACAACGTTCCCTGTAGTGATCAACTGCTGTAATTGCCTGTGATAACGTTCCTAGTAGTGATCAACTGCTGTCATTGGCTGTGACAACGTTCCCAGTAGTGACCAACTGCTGCTATTGCTTGTAACAACGTTTCCAGTAGTGATCAACTACAGTTATTGCCTGTAACAATGTTCAAAGTAGTGATCAACAACTGGTATTGCCTGTAACTATGTTGCCAGTATGGATCAACAGCTGTCATTGCTTGTAACAACGTTCGCAATAGTGAACTCCTACTGCCGTTGCCTGCAACAATGTTCCCGACAGTGATCACATTCTGGCATTGCCTGTAACAACGTTCCAAATAGTGATCACTTGCTGTCATTGCCTGTGACAACGTTCCCAGTAGTGATCGACTACTGTCATTGCCCATCACAACTGTCATTGCCTGTGACAAATTACCAGTAGTGATCTACTTTTGTCATTGCCTGTGACAACGTTCCCAGCGGTGATCAACTACTGTCGTTGCTTGTGACAACGTTCCAAGTAGTGACTGACTACTGTCATTGCCTGTGACAACGTTCCCAGTAGTGATCGACTACTGGCATTTACCCGTCACAACCTTCCTAGTAGTGATCCACTACTGTCATTGCCTGTGACAACGTACCTAGTAGTGATCAGCTGCTGTCATTGCCTGTGACAACGTTCCCAGTAGTGACAGACTACTGTCATTGCCTGTGACAACGTTCCCAGAAGTGATCGACTACTGCATTGCCCGTCACAACCTTCCTAGTAGTGATCCACTACTGCCATTGCCCGTCACAACCTTCTTAGTAGTGATCCACTACTGCCATTGGCCGTCACAACCTTCCAAGTAGTGATCCACTACGCCATTGCCCGTCACAACCTTCCTAGTAGTGATCCACTACTGCCGTTGCCCCGTCACAACCTTCCTAGTAGTGATCCACTACTGTCATTGCCTGTGACAAATTACCAGTAGTGATATACTTTTGTCATTGCCTGTGACAACGTTCCCAGCGGTGATCAACTACTGTCGTTGCCTGTGACAACGTTCCAAGTAGTGACTGACTACTGTCATTGCCTGTGACAACGTTCCCAGTAGTGATCGAGTACTGGCATTGCCCCATCAACTTCATGTACAACCAGGCCTTCAGGACCAATAGCGCAGAATTATTCGATTTCGACTTAATCGGAAAGATTGCACTGTAGTGATCCACTACTGTCATTGCCCGTCACAACCTTCCTAGTAGTGATCCACTACTGTCATTGCCCGACACAACCTTCTTAGTAGTGATCCACTACTGCCATTGTCCGTCACAACCTTCCTAGTAGTGATCCACTACTGTGATTGCCAGTCAGAACCTTCCTAGTAGTGATCCACTACTGGCATTGCCTGTCACAACCTTCCTAGTAGTGATCCACTACTGTCATTGCCTGTGACAACGTTCCTAGTAGTGATCAACTGCTGTCATTGCCTGTGACAACGTTCCCAGTAGTGACTGACTTCTGTCATTGCCTGTGACAACGTTCCCAGTAGTAATCGACTACTGGCATTGCCCGTCACAACCTTCCTAGTAGTGATCCACTACTGCCATTGCCCGTCACAACCTTCCTAGTAGTGATCCACTACTGTCATTGCCCGTCACAACCTTCTTAGTAGTGATCCACTACTGCCATTGCACGTCACAACCTTCCTAGTAGTGATCCACTACTGCCATTGCCCGTCACAACCTTCCTAGTAGTGATCCACTACTGTCATTGCCTGTGACAAAATTACCAGTAGTGATCTACTTTTGTCATTGCCTGTGACAACGTTCCCAGTGGTGACCAACTACTGTCGTTGCCTGTGACAACGTTCGGAGTAGTGATCAACTACCTATTGCCTGTAACAACGTTCCCAGTAGTGAACAACCTCTGATTGCCTGTAACAAGGGTCCCAGTAATGATCAACAGCTCTCTGGCATTCCTTATAACAACGTTCCCAGTAGTGATCAACTACTGGCATTACCTGTAACAGCGTTCCTAGAAGTGATCAACTACTGGCATTGCTTTTAACAACGTTTCCAGTTATCAACTACAGGCATTGCCTGTAACAATATTCCCAGTAGTGATCAGCTGCTGGCATTGCCTGTAACAATGTTCCAAGTATTGATCAACATCTAGCATTGCTTGTAACAACGTTCGCAGTAGTGATCAACTACCTTCATTGCCTGCAACAACGTTCCCACTAATGATCAACTACTGGCAGTGCCTGTAACCACGTTACCAGTAGTGATCAACTACTGGCATTGCCTGTAACAACATTTTTCAGTAGTGATCAATTAGTGCATTGCCTGTAACAACGTTCCCAGTAGTGACCAACTACCTTCATTGCCTACAACAACGTTCCCAGTAGTGATCAACCGCTGATTGCCTGTAACAAGGTTCCCAGTAGTGATCAACCTCTCTCTGGCGTTCCTTGTAACAACGCTTCCAGAAGTGATCAACAATTGGCATTGCTTGTAACAACGTTACCTGTACTGATAAACTACAGGCATTGCCTGTAACAATGTTCCCACTAGTGATCAGCTACTGGCATTGCCTGTAACAATGTTCCCAATATTGATCAACATCTGCCATTACTTGTAACAACGTTCGCAGTAGTGATCAACTACTGGCATTGCCTGTAGAACATTCTCAGTAGTGATCAACTACTGGCATTGCCTGTAACAATGTTCCCAGTAGTGATCAAATACCTTCATTGCCTGCAACAACGTCCCCAGTAATGATCAACTACTGGCATTGCCTCTAACAACGTTTCCAGTAGTGATCAACTACTGGCATCGCCTGTAACAACGTTTCGAGTAGTAATCAACTACTGGCATTGTCTGTGACGACGTTCCCGTAGTGATCAACTACTGGCATTGCCTGTGACGACGTTCCCATAGTGATCAACTACTGTCGTTGCCTGTGACAGCGTTCCAAGTAGTGATCAACTACTGTCATTGCCTGTGACACCGTTCCCAGTAGTGAGCAACTACTGCCATTGCCTGTGACAGCGTTCCCAGTAGTGATCAACTACTGTCATTGCCTGTGACAACGTTCCCAGTAGTGATCAACTACTGTCATTGCATGTGACAGCGTTCCCAGTAGTGATCAACTACTGTCATTGCCTGTGACAACGTTCCCAGTAGTGAGCAACTACTGTCATTGCCTGTGGCAACGTAACTATTGTCATTGCTTGTGACAACGTTCCCAGTAGTGAGCAACTACTGTCAGTGCCTGTGACGACGTTTCCAGTAGTGATCAAGTACCAGTTGCGTAGGAAGGTTCTCAACATTGGGGGGGAGTTCAAACCATAGTCAACCTTGGTTTGTTGGGGGCCACAAGGGGAGGGGCGACATTGCATTTCAAAATTATTTGGGGGCTGGCACCGCTGCCATCCCCCCCCCCCCCCGCTCCCGTTCCTATGACTGTGACTACAGTCATTGCCTGTGACAACGTTCTCAGTAGTGATCAACTACCGTCATTGTATTTGACAACGTTCCCAGTCATGACCTCCAAATTACATCCAAAGGCACAGCTATTCAAATTCATCCACAGAATATTGGCATTCGCCAGTGTGTTATTGTGTTGTCTCTCTTGTTTCATATCTGACTCTATTCTGCAGGCAGAATCAGAATCAGAATTGTTTGCTGGTGATACGTCAGAAATGGCAATCATTCACCAGGACCAGGGAGATTCAGTCACTAGCTCTCACCAGTTAAATGAATTTAGTAACAGTTACTGCATCCTCGGTACCTTCAAACGTTCTACTAGCAACCCTGCCCAGAATGTCCGCGAAGGCGTATGGTAGTATGAAAAGAAATAATATTAGTATTAGCAATGGGGCTTGGAATGCCCTATAGTGACGATTCGTGCAACGCCTAACCGAGGGGGCGGGGCGGGTAATGCCATCTGTTGGTATACTGGCTTCACGCTTCAGACCTTTGTACAACAACATGAGTCTACCATCTCTCCTCCTTTTCTTTAGGGATTCCCATTTTAACTGATTTCCCTCTTGCAAATCTACCTGCTCGATATTTTTGCTAGCTCCTCTTGTCCCAAACAGAACTGCTATAACTAAGGTTGGAGCAGGGCTATGGCTTGGATGCCTGTCCCTGATAACTGCTTGAAAATAGTCAAGTTTAACTGAGGTGGCTTCCGATAATCCTTTTTATGCCCCCCGCGGCCTCGGCCCGCCGGGGGCTTAGAGCGTTCGGATGTCCGTACGTACGTACGTCCGTCCGTAGCCCAGGTTAAGATTTTTATCCAAGGTAGAATCTCTAGATCTATTAATGGTAGGAAGTTGATATGTCATATGAGGGCGTATTTCTATGAGGCCAGCAGGAATATACAAGAGCCATGACCTATATTTCACAGTACACTGACTTCGTAGAATCTCAAGACCGATTTATGGTAGCAAGTTGTTTCTTCGTATGAGGATGTATCTCTGTGAGATCAGCAGGAATATGCAACAGCCATGACCTCATGGCCTATATTTCACGGTCCACGGACTTCCGACTTAGGCCAGATTATCAAGGTTAAGATTTTTGTCCAAGGTAGAATCTTAAGTTCAACTAATGGTAGCAAGTTGATGTTTTATATGAGGATGTACCTCTGTAAGACTAGCAGGGAAACACAAGAGCCTTGACCCCTTGACCCATATTTCATGGTCTGTTGACTTCAGACTTTGGCCAATTTTCCATGGTTAAGATTGTTGTCATAGGTGAGTTCTTCAGCTCTGCAATTGGTAGCAACTTAATACTTTAGTCTAGTAACCTCTGTGAAACCAGCAGGGTCTGCTTTCATTACATGGGTTCATGCCACGGGGTGGGGCAAGAGGTCAATATCTAGGACATTATAGATTTTGTCTTATCTCTTGAAGACTATTTGATGGATGAATATAAATCTTGGGATATTGGTTCAGTGTGACACAAATATTGACCTGAAACTATATATGTAGGTCAGTGACCTATATTTCATGGCTCAGTGATTTTGCTTCATATCTAGAAGACCATTTGATGGGCAGATGTCCGAAATGCTATATTGGTTGCATGTGTTGCAAAGTGTTTTACCTCTTTAAAATGTATGTGGGTCAGTGACCTACATTTCATGATCCAGTGATTTTGTTTTATATCTTGAAGACTAGTTGATGGACAAATGTCATAATTGGAATATTGGTTCCGGGCGATGCAAATATTTACTTGTAGAGTGTATCCTCATGAATCCAATGGTCCTATTAGCTTTGGCGCAAATACTGCAGTTGCTGTTGTAGTTCATGCTTTTGCAAATGTGAGTTACTGTCGCATTCCCTTCTTTTTGTATTTTGTTGTGACAATTTCGTCGGTGATTATGAAAATCTGTTTGACTGTTGAACGAACAACATGAACACTATTTGAAATTTAAAAAGATGTGCTGGAACTCGACTCACAATCCTCAATCCACGGTCTTAACGGCTCAGTTCGTCTCTAGTGTACGTGTGACCTATATAGGCTATAGGGGAGAATGGGGTTGAATGAAGCACTTTTTCTAAACTCATGATGTGTTCGCTGGGCGTATAAGTGTTTTAGCATATGTCTAAAAAGAGCAATATTTCCGCTATATTTTGTGTCTTTTAATTGTCTGAAATCCATACTAGTCATGCCAGAAGAACATTTTGAAATAACTTCATCAGCGTGGTTCAACCTAGAAATGATATCACTACCTTAGCCTCCTACGATCGTCAACTGGGCAGTTTTAATTGGGGACCCCGTTGATGTAACAACATTGTTACTAGGTTCAACCAACCACGTCCCTGTAGTTAACCAGTAGTTAATGAACCAGATATGCGGTATCATGTATAAATAATGCGAAATACATTCAGAACATTTTTATCTGACAATTTATTACTCTTGAGTACAGTGCTGTCGGCCTATTTGGCGCACCTAAGGATTTGAGTTGAATATAAAAATGTTGGTTGGACAAATCTTAAGTTCTATTTATATCAGAATAAAGAATGGTTAATTCTGAATAAAAAAATATATTTTCATTAAATATCTTGTGCGCATTTACTACATAATAGCCCCTTAACTTCACTACCCCCCATTTTGAGGTCATGAAAAAATTCTGCTAATGTGGCGCACCTGTTTGAATTTTGCCTATTGCCTTGGAGGTTTAGAATATTGTTGGACTAATGATATATTAATATAATTACTAATCTATGCAGAATATATCCCTACCATTTTTACAACTATCACTGTTAAAACGGTCTTTCAAATGTCATGCTCAGGGAAAAGGTGCCTTTGGTTTCAGTGAAATCAACGTTTTCCTTATTATTTTGACTTAAAAGTCTAATTCCCAATTTCAAATGTTATTGTCATGAAGGTCTTTGTATGTCTCAACATACTGGCTCACATAAAAACAGTTTAAACTTGCTTGGTGAAAAATATCTGAATGAGTCACATTGGCCGATGCACCGAATTAGGCTACTTAAGTGTAGCTAAAATTGTTTTGACATCCATATTCCAGAAGGAAAGACTATTACCATGAGTCTAGGCAGTTTGTGTCATTAGCGGTTTTGGTTGAACCACTAAAACAATGATTTCCGAATAAAGGAAACTTATTGACCTGAATCCTTTAACAATTCGAACAAATAATATGGTCTGCCATCTAAACTTAGAGAAAATATTTATCTATAAATGGCAGATCATTCAGTGGTTCAGTGGGGTGGTTCATTAAACCCCAGTCCATCACAGACCCCTAAGTGTCATATTAATTTGCCAATATTTCAGAAAGTTCTTCTTGGCCTTACCAAGTAACTATTTTCAAAAGCGAAGAAATGTATTTAGCCTGCAATGTTGCTGAGAGAAGAGTTTAGTCACAAGATTTTCTTCAAAATTCCAAACTAAACATTTAGTGATGGGACATTACTCAGAGGTCAATAACATCACGGAAACTTCTCCGTATAAAAGTAACCCCAGATTTGCACCTAACATATAGTAAAAATGGGGGAAACCTGGGGTTGGTATTGAAAATGGAAAATATAGCTTGTATCTCAATTTTATTGACAAAACATGTACAATATACTTATTTATATTTATTTAAATTTGTTTTATACAGTATTGTAGCATTTAAAGAGAATTAATAAGTTAAATAGGCATAAAACAGTTATATAATGATAAGTTACGGAAATTACCGAACGAATACGGAGACGTTTCCGTAATGATCGATTTTCATTATAACAAGAAAAAGTATAACATGTAATTACATGTTATAAAAGGCGTTGCTGATGTTAAAGTAAAAGATAACATTTCCAGTTTTATATGAGGTTCAAAAATCTTTAGTGTCACTAGCTATACTATCCAAAAGTTCTAACCAGCCACCTAGTTTTTAACCAGGCGCGGTAGCTCGATCGGAAGCGAGTTCGCTTGGCATGCAAGCGGCCCCAAGTTCGATCCCCACGTCCGGCACATTCTTTCGTGGAGACTTGGTCATGAAAACATTTCTATGGCCATTCTCCCTCTTCCGCTGATTCAAGAAGAGCAGTTGTCAGTTACTGGCGAAAGAATGTGCACTAAGTACTGGTAAACTGCCTAGGAGGATTGCCCAGGAACAGTGTGGCTAGGTTAACTGACCGCACCCGAAATGACCTAAAATGTGTTGAAGGGCCGTAAAACAGAAATCAAACCAAAAACTTAGCTTTTATCATTTTTCTTCAACGAAATAAGCAGTCTCACAATTCTGTTTGCATATCCAAATAGGCCAACATCTCAGTAAACCATACCACTAAAAGGTTTAGCATTATTCAGTACATTGCATTCAAGAGGCACCGATGAATACGGGTACCCTCATTTTCAAAATTAACAAGAATTTGCATTGGATGGTGGGGTAAGTTTTAACATTTTGATCCATAGCAACCAGTGTCATGCCGGAATATTGTTCATTTCTGTATACATTTGTTTCTTCAGTCATATGCTATAGTAATGAAGTGGTTTTGCTCATGAAATTTGGATATTTCAGTGATTTTTGACAAATTGTGACAAAATGCTGAATTTTGTGAATTTTAAAAATGGTGGTACCTGTGTTCATCGGCGCATCCTGCATGCAGTGTTCAGAGTTTTGTAAAACCTTTTTATGTCTAATCTGACTGACACATCAGCCTATTTGGAGATGTAAATACAACTGTAAGGCTGATTTTGGTTTTGAAGAAAATGGACAAAATCTAAGTGGCCGGTTAGAACTTTTGACTAGTATATAACTCTGACCGATATTTATTATAAGGTCAATCTGATGGTCATACTGAACCGATCTGCCAATTATGCCCATGTGCCAATTATAAACATAATCAAGAAATATGACTGGACTGTGAAATATAGGTTACGTTTGTGACTGCCAACTTTCGAGGCTACACTGAACATATACATGTATTCCAAATACATTGTTCACCCATTAAGTAATTTTCAAGATATAAGACAAAATCAAACGATTGTGAAATATAGGTCACCGTGATCTTTTGGTCAAATAATATTCAATCATGAAATAGACTTCCAGATATTTATATAATCAAAGGGCAATTTAATATAGATTACACTGACTCACATCCAGTATGAAATCTTGGGGTAACACTGAACTAATATCCCAAATAGGATTGTCATAGAACAAATTATTTCCAATATATAAACGGTCATTTATCACTCTTATGCAAATCTATTGTGTGCGCATGAGAATGTGGACAACTAGGGTTATTATTCTTTGTACACCATACAGGTATACTTTCTGTTAAATTCACCAACCTTTAGACTTGAGGATAATTTATCCCTTTGACAATCAATAGTTTAATTAATATTACATGTCTTCTGCGCTGCCCTGACATAAGATTGTCGCAAATTGAATGGTAATAATATAAGCTTAATGCTGCATCCATAAACTTACGTCAAACAGTAGTCTGCCCTGCCATGGTGCATGAATGAAATTACACATGAAATATAAAAAGTAAATTAAAAGGGCAATGATCAGGAACTGATACAATCAAGTTCCATATCAAACTCACAATACAAACGGGATATGAAGGCACCAAACTCCGAACAGCATGATCGGCAAGGCCAAAACAATCCAAACGAACAGCTCTTTTTCACATCGGTGTTCAGTTAACCATAAACTAACAATTTAGTCGCATACAACATTTAACTTACAAAACATACACTTAAGGATGGTGACTTTGATTTGCATTGCACATCTTTCTGCGCAGCCTATGTCTCTTTCAATGCATAAACATAAAATGAATCAGTAGGTGAGACAAAAAACAAAACAATGATGAACACAAAGTTTCATTGATGTTTTAGCTTAACGTCGATTAAAAACTCTTTTTTTTCGGCTAGGGTATTTTTTCGTTAGGTTTGCATTTTGAGACGGTGTCTGCCAGATAGTATTAAGGTTACATATATCAATTTAGCGATGTATTTACGATGGATTTTGATGAGGTAACAAAACTAGCTTTAGGAAGTTCTATTATTTAAAAAAAAAGAAGTTAGATATGGGCAAAACATCATTTCATGTATGGTTGCCATGGTTACTAACCAGGATTATCCAGGTGGATTATTACGTTCGCGTCTCTCCTCCATATACATCCATCATCATGTCCAGTAGAGGGCATGATTAAATCGCGTTACATGGTTACCGGAATAAAATACTTCGAGATACTCCCGTCATCATATACATGTATTGTGATGACTCCATATTTTTATTTCATGATTTTAAAGTTCATGTGCAGATACACCAAATATCTTTGAATCATTAAATTATCTAGGACAGAAGTTCATTTTATTTTCGTTTTTATGTCAAAACTGAGCTATTTTCCATTACTCTCAATGTTAAAAAATGCAAAAATGGTGTAACTTTTGAGACGACCCCCAATTGTCCCCAATCAAGTATGACTTTACTTGATACCGTGTTGCAGTGTAAAGCAATTTTGTATTCAGATTTCTCACAATAAAATCGAATCCGCAATCCTTAGTAATAATGAACCACATCAGAAACACCAGCTTGCAAACGTAAATAAAAATACTGTGTATTGGGAAGCTTATACTAGTTTTAAGGCTACATATGAAACTTGAACAAGATTTGCCAACCAGCTTTGAGAGATTATACTTCTTCGAAAAAAATATCTTGATTTTGAAAACGACACCTTTCCAGTGACTTCAATGGCGTCGTCACCCAAAACTGTAGAGAAAATCTTGCAAAATGATATTTATATTTGTTTGTGAAGATAGTAGCAAATATTTTTACATAAGGTGAAAAATATTAGATGTGTTACTATAACCAAAGGGATCATTTCTCGTACCACCAACTGTATTTTTTTTTCAAACAATATTTTCAACACAAAGCACAGAACAAACAAAACCTTACACTTGCGTTTCAAAGCAGTGTTTTGGGAATAGGGGAGGAGCCCTCTGAACTGGGAAAAAATGGCGCATATGTAAACTCTACAAATTGGGAAAGGCTGAATTATTCAGAAAGTACTTCAAATAGACAAGCATTCAGTTCAAGAGCATTGCATTATATTTGAGAAAACGGTATGGTCTTGTTTTTCTTCAAGCAAAAAAAGATTAAAGACTCATGTTTGTACTGAATTTTCAACATAGAATTATTTAAGATTTCACTTTGGGAACTTTCAGTCATAAAT
Source organism: Acanthosepion esculentum (assembly GCA_964036315.1). NCBI lineage: Eukaryota > Metazoa > Mollusca > Cephalopoda > Sepiida > Sepiidae > Acanthosepion > Acanthosepion esculentum. The sequence goes on along the minus strand of CAXIWW010000924.1, from coordinate 9,353 downwards.
CGGGGAAAAAGATAGTTTTTGGCATCGGCCCCCAAATTAAGCAGAAAATGAACACTGCAAATGTATAATACATTACAAAGAAGACACTTAAAAGCATTCGGTAATTTCACATTTATTTTCCCTTTATAAGTACAAAACCTGAGCTGTTGAAGCATAATCCGGGCTAAACAGTCTGTTGAAGTTAGAAGAAAAGAAAATCCCAACCACGCGGCCCCAAATTTTTTTTTTCTTTTTTTTTTTTTTTTGACAATGTTACAGTAAACATGTTTTTTGTTTCATCTTTTCCGGTCTATGTCAAGCAGACTCAAAGGAAAACATAAAACTAAGAATGAAACTGAATTTTGCTTTTATCTATTATCATTTTTTACTACACTGATGAGATATGAAAACACAACTGTGATAATTTGAAATTTTGAATAAAAGAAATTTAATTTGACAAAGCATCATGTGTTTCAGTGTACATCCTTGCATAATTTCGATCATTTTTTTTTTTTTTCAACAAAATTCATATCCGTTTTATATTGTTAGCGATGACGTCACAACATGTGTTGAGGTTCGCCACAGAAAAGCATGCAAGTCGCTTGGCATAAACTCATTGTCATTCCATAGCCTGGTCAATTTACATTTCAGAGTACAAACAGTTTTTAATCAGTTTTTAACTCTGTAGCGACACCAGAGGAAAATGTCATTTTTCATTATTAATTTTCATGCATGATTTTGGCATTAAAAATGAAAACTGATATTTTCGACTAATTTGTGGATACACGTCAACCAATTTGAAACTGAGAAATTTTGGAGTAATACTGAGTAGTACTGTTAGATAAAATTGTTCACTTCCTGTTTAAAAATGGCGTTACCGCAAATATTCAATTACGTTAACGCAGCATCTTATCAACGTTACGCATGATGGAATGTAAACGTCTTTCGATAGATGATCTCTCCAGACATGTTCCCATCTACCGAAATGGAAATTTCAGAAAAATGAGACCGCAGTTCCGCAAATTACATTTCCGAAAACTGAAAACGCAACAACAAACAATTAACAATGCTTAGCAAAACTGCAAAACTGGGATATCTTTGTTGAAATCGTATCAAATGATACAGGTTTTGAGACACTGATATTACTGTAGGCATTGACGTTCACAAAAAAAGAAAATTTTATTCATTTCGTCTCTTCAAAGCGGCAGAAACGTGGTTTCTCAGTTGACATTAACGTACAGCTTAATAGCCGTTGTAAGTTTTGAAACATTTTTTTTTTTTCGTGTATCGTCATTCTGCACAAATTGTCTTCGTAGTTTAATCATTTCGTTTCAAAATGCGAATCGCAAGTGGTCTGGAACGCATTTTTCATTCACCGTAGCGTGAAACAAAACGTGCCAGAATGACTCGTTTGATAAAATCATAAAGATGTTCTTAGATGGAGGCTTAAAAGCTTAGGTAGTTGAGTGCCTGTCTCGCCATTTCTATTTCATTGAAAACTGGTCCTGAAGTTAAATGTTGTGTTTTCGTATCTCGTCAGTGTATTTTGCCATTATTGTTTTCAAAAGTATACGTTTTATTTCATATCAGCCATGTATTAATGATTTTTTCAATAATTACACCTTTCACCTATTGACAAATTAATTGCAAATTTGGTGAACTGTTACCTTGATGGCAAAGCGAGTTAGTCCACTGGGTGTGATATGCGTCTGCAAAACCCGGTATGGTTCGATATAAGGCATTTATACAATCATAGTATCAGAAAATATTTAGAAACGGAGACGCTATCAATTTTGTCGAATCTGCGGGTAGAAATTTAAACATTGTTTGGGAATATACTGTAGCATGCAGAAAAGATGGCCGTGGAAAGAGCTTGTTCGTTTTTCGTCTATCACCCTAGAACTGAGATCACGTTTCACAGAGTATCGAGTGTGGCTTTGTGCAGGATTAAAGGTTAAATTTAAAGAGTTTACAGGGTTCATATTTAAAAAAATGAATTCAGTAGTTTTGCCTATAGTCTGATTGCTATCTTTCAAAACAGTTAATAGAAAAGTCCAGGGAGTGCCACAATCACAAACCACAGCCAGCCCCCGACACCAAGAGGAAGAGAAAATGACAAAAACTAAACCGTAGAAAACAAACAAATGCAAGAGAGGTGATAAAACATGTTTTAAGCTTTTTGACACATGAGCCGCAACATGACAAAACCAACAAAATGACCAGTGTGCGCCCAGCGAAGACTCGGATCAGCCTGGGCATCCGCCCAGTCTGATCACAGTTTTCGCTGTGTGCTCAATGGGTAGCTAAGGACTTAATGTTTCTTCATGCGGACAAACAAACATCTTAGGACAAATGTAGTTCTAAATTTTGATAAGGAAATAATATTGGTAAGAAAATAGTGTTGTTGAAAAGGTACTGTTCACGGCATGCCTGAATGTGCATAAAACCTGTTTACTGAAAGATGGCAATCAGAGAGTAATAACTGAGCTGTATGTAGTATTCATCAATAGGGGAGAGGAGTTCCATCCCCATTATTAGTGGACTCTTTGAAACACGAGTGATTTTTGTTATTATCAGTTAGTCATGCATGTTTGATAGTGTAATATTTGTCTTGAAATCGTAGACATTGCGTGAATGACATAATTTATGTATCTTTGAATGAAAATCAGAGGTACGAAACAGTAACTCCTGATGAAAACTAAAATTTATCTTCTATCGAAAAGATTATTCTTCTGTATATAGAAGCGTCCGCGTGGCCGAGCGGTTAGCGCTCCCGACTTCGGATCACGGGGTTGCGGGTTCGAATCCCGCTGGAGGCGAGATTCTTCCCGAACCTAAACGGCGCTTCATTGCACAGAGCCTTTCATATTCACCCTTCCATCGTCTCGAAATGACTGAAATACTGTTGAAGGGACGTAAAACCCTAACTCATCCATCCATCTTCTGTATATAACCCATGCAGTTAGTTCAAGAAAAGATTGAAAAACACCAATTTCATCAAGCCCATCCTGTTTCCTTTTAAAATACTGTGGGTTTCTATTTTTTTCTGAGAAAAGTTGATGCCATTTCAACTTCTAAATTGAACTGTAAAATTGAATGCAAAAATTGCACACATGCAAACCGAACCATGTAATTTTAGCAGTCGCACTTTATGCCTAGTAATGAGCAAAAAAATCAATACTAGGCTTGATGGCATTGTATAAAGCATTGTATAAAATGTGGTTAGGAGTCTTGGAGTGGAGCATTGGAGTCCGGGAGAGTATCGTTGAAGCCTGATTAGGGTCTTGGAATTTAAAACTTAAAAATACACAAACATTCTACTATTTATCAATACTATGACTGACAGGCTGACTGAATAGCTCAATGGGCAGCCCAGCTGTTTCAGTCCTAAATATATCCGTGTAAATATTCAAAAAGAATCCTATCAGCCACATTGTCCCAACACCCCTACCAGCCCTGGTAGCACATGTAGATAGAACTGGACAATTGCGCCGCCTACAGAGATATTCAGACAGCCTGTTAAAAGTTTGATAATAATACAATTTAAGTGAATTTTAATGATTATTGAATTCCACTCCAAGACCCCACTCCAATACTCAAATGCACCACTCCATGACTCCAACCCATATTTTATACTATGCCAACCTTGACCTAGTTAATGTAGTTTCAGCAGGATCAAGCTTTATAATCATCAAATTAAATGATTTTGAATCAGTAGTGTTTACAAAAGGGAATTTTTTTTCAGTAAAAATGTCTGTCCTGCAAAATGTAAGTCCTTCACATGAAAATTCTGCAGAAATTTAAACAAACTGGAAATGAAACTGGCAGCCATGTTTCTTTAAGCATAAAGTAAATCTGCCTGGTTCCCAGGAACTGGTTCATGTAAAAGGTACATACTTCTGAAGAAATAAGTACCAGTACACTCTCTTAAGTAGACAACTTTACTGGAAGGGGTATCAGGTTGATTTACTTAATTTACATTTCCCTCAATTTTCTAATATCAGAATAAAACCAGAATTGCAACAAACTAATAGTCATTTTATGTCTCTATAGGGGGAGCGCGGTGGCTCAGTGGTAGAGTGTCGGACTCCGGAGCGAGAGGTCCGGGGTTCGAAACCTACCGCCGCCGTGTTGTGTCCTTGAGCAAGACACTTTACTCCCCGAAAGTACTGGTTAATTACCCAGGAAGCGATGGCTCCGTCCCGACATGACTGAAAAATTGTTGACTGGGACGTTAAGCCTCAACACAACCAACAAACCAACTTCTCTATAACTTTTTCTAGAGTAAACTTTTTACACACTACCGCAAAACACGCAACTACCCTGCTCAAAACACCCACTTCGGAAGATACCAAAGCAATTTCAGAAACAATTATAGGCATTCAGAATATGAATTCTTAGAAGTGTATTAGGTAATTTGTGCTTTTGGAATAATCAACGCCTAGAAAACATACTTACACAACAAGTAGACTCTCAAAGTGTCCGTGGAATAAGTCAATCATAAATTTGCGCTTTGTCTGCTATGGTGGTTCAGAGCAAAATTTATCCCCCCCCCGCACCCACCCACCGCCTCCGGTTCATTCCCCTATGTAATAATAATAATAATAATAATGATTTTATTGATAGAGAAAGCCCAGTTGGATTATCTCCAATCTTCCCTGGGGTTCTCTATGTTAAAACATATGCATACATTTACATTATATACACAAAAAAATGACACATAGGTGCACGCATGCACACACACACACACACACACACACACACACACACACACACACACACACACACACACACACATAGATTGCCGGCCAAAAATGACCCTGCTCCCCCCCCCACCTAGGGAATTTTGCAGACACAATCTATCTTAAAGAGCAGTCTTTTCTGCATAGAATAAGAGATGTTTGCACTTTGTAAGTTGGGGCGTAACGTTGTAACACCTATTTGAATATGTTACCTATCACAAATGCTATACAGTTCTTTATTTTGTCTAAGTTATCATTATTTTGATTAGATAAACGCTATTTTTTCAGCATTTATAGCATATTTGCATCCAATTATACATAAATAGTAAAACAACTGATTTTATATGACCATTTCTGGCTCATGTGACCATTTCTGGTGACGTACGTAACAAATTATCGATCATTATAGGAACTGCATTGGAACAGCTGTGCTGCCAACGGACCCACATGTTTGGTGAGCATATTTTCTTGCAGTAATCGAAACAGTTTATAAATCGTGAGATTTGCATAGTTTGTTGGTTGCAGGCTGCCCTTTGACAACCTAATAGGAATGAAATCTATTCAAATCTGCCATTTTCCAGGAAGGATTTTCTACACTTAAATGCAGAGAATATTTCATTATAGGCCAAAATATGTCCTCCCTGTGAAAATACCTTTTTTTCAAACCGCCGTGTTCTATGAATAAAATTAAACAAGTTTACAATTAAGAACTTGACATGTAATGATGTAACGACTGTCTATATACGTTACGTATTGTTAATATTACATCTATATTTTCTAAGCTGTCCCTATAGTGCATGGACCAAAGCTAATTGTTTGGCATTTTTTACATTTGCCTAAAATAATGGACAAGAAAAAAGAACATTGTTATCATAGCTATTTCTGTTTCCTTTAAACATTATTTGTAACAAACTGAGTAACAAAACATTTGTGTTTGCTTAATCGTAATATAACTTATTTTTACAACAAACAGGTAAACAGTCGACCGACATTGGCCCTACTCTCTTTGAGGGAATTTTCCAGACATAGTCTATCTAAATGAGCAGTCTTTCCTGCACCTCTTCTTGAACGGGAGATATTTGAACATTGTAACTGGCACAGTAACATTATAACATTTTTTTTCTCAATACATTGCCTATCGCCAATGTAATATAGTTATATACATTTCAATTTAACATCTTATTCTATAATATTAAGCTTGATTTCATGTCATTTATGTGATTTAGAATATTTGCATCAAATAATGGATTAAATGTTAAGAACACTACTATCACAGGGCTATACCTGATATTTTAAAACAGTTTCGGTGACATACCTAACATAAATATTTGTGTGTAATAAAACTTTGTAGAACTTTTGTGCTGCCCCTGGACAAGATGGCTGACCAAAATGTACCACGCTACCAACAAATAAATGTTTCAGACTTTGTAAATTTCTTTCTAAAGAGCGGCCTTTTCATCATGGAAGGTGAGAGATGTGCTCTTTGTAACTGGTGGAGTGATGTCGTAATGGCTGTCTTAATATGCTACCTATTTGCAGTGATACATAATTCTATATGATTGCTTTCATATTACATATTTGTCGATCAAAGTTAATTGCGCCCCATGCTTAGTGTCTTTGCAGGAAAAACTATTCATTCCATTGCCATCAAAAAGCCTTTTTTGTTTTCTTTGAACTATTTTGGTAGCATATGTAACAAGTCTGTGGGTGTTTTGGGTGTTTAATGGACATTAAAGAGCATTTTGGTTGCCAGCAGACCCAAATATTCAGTATGAATAGTTTCTCTACACTCTCAAAGGTATTTCAAGACTCATGTACTCTTTTTGCCAGGTGTAGCTGAACTTAAGTTTGATGTAATTGATCCCATAATATTGTAACAATGTCTTTTTCCTTGCATATTTCACCTCACCGATGCTGGTTGGTGGTGTTTTATGGCCCTTCGACACATTTTAGGTCATTTCGGGCGAGGTCAGTTAACCTAGCGACACTGTTCCTGGGCAAGCCTCCTGGGCAGTTTACCAATATTTAGTGCCCAGTATTTCGCCAGTAACTGACAACTGCCCTTCTTGAATCAGTGGAAGGGTTGAGAATGGTTATAGAATTTTTTTTTCATAACCAAATCTCAACCTCACCGATGTTATCTGGTTTTGTCTGTTGTCTTAACCATCATTATTTTATTGTCACCTTTTAACACATTTACTTTAAATGACGGTAAAGTTACTACACTGTCTTATAGTCCAGAGTGGAGTTATTGGCCTTATAAAAGGTTTTACTCAGATCATTTAAGTCAAGTACGTAACAAACACACACGTTTTTAAACAAGGAATCTTGAGGCTGCTTTCAGAGTCTGGTCAAAACTAATCGTGCTGCTCCCATACTACAATTGAATCTTGTAATACTAGCCACTCTTAGGGAGTATTCTAATTCTTTTCTGTACTGAAATGCATGCTATTTGTAGTGAGATAATGGCCTTTACTACAACTTCATAATGGGTTTACGCTGCCACGACCCAAATCATATACAGGTATGATAGTCAGTACATTTTGTCTGACAGTCACGGAAGAATCTACAACATGAGAGATTGGGATAGTCTGCAAGTACCGGCATTAGCCTATGACAGCCTGATATGAATGAAACCTGAACAGAGCTGTCACATTAACTGAACATTAAACTTGTTAGTGGGAATAATGAAAAAAACCTCTTGTTTCTTTATAGGATTTATGCTTATATATTCCTTTCTTCACCAACATTACAGTCTGAATCTGTTACGGTAACCGTATGAGTCGGACATAATGCTAAAGAAGTGATTTAAATGCAATACATGTTATTTTATTGCACTTTCGTTACTTGTAACATTTGATCAACTTTAATATACAAGACGTACTCTTCCGATTACCCCATAAGTCTTGATGCAAATGTATCATATCCTTATCAACAATCTAACTTTGCTTTAAAATAAATTTTGGATGATGACTCTCCTCTGAAAGATATGGACATTAATGCAATTAAGAGAATACATTAACATGTATTTGTCTTAAATATTTTCTTGGCTGTGACAGTTTTTCCATTCCTTCTTAATAAACATTGTGTAGCTGGCCTGTAACAAGTTTTACTGTGTTTAGAGCGGTACATTTTCTCATGAGAATAATTTTTGTAACATCAGTAACAAATCAGAGAAGACAGTTTGAATATCACCAATTCAGTCACTGTTAATAGGTAATGTTACGTACATTATTTTACAGACATGTCTGTGCAATCTGATTAGTGATTACGTATTCAGACAAAATTAAATTCACCACGATAAGACTGTCTTACCTTATTGGCAAAACCATGAATAATACTTTTTAACTTGAAAGTAGCTTAATGATTTTCTAACAAAAAAAAAAACAAAAAAACATTAACCAGCATTTCAGTACTAAGAAACCATATCAAAAGAGCAGACAGTATCATGAATACCAAAACAATATATTGTTCAGATATGTATTTTATTAGAAAACTTAATCAACCGCTTAAACAAAAAGTACCATTTTGACTATGTGTCACTTTATTTTTTAAGACTTTTCCACAATACTTGACTTTATATTATTTTATCATTTATATCATTCTGTTATATATGTTACTTTTACAAAAGCCAAGAAACACAGAGTTCTATCATACAAAGAAATCTTCTAGCTTCATCGTTATTTCACTCTTAATACTGCCATTTTTGCTTATTTAATTTTTATATGTAATTGTATGCATTAATGGTTACTTATACAGATGTCTATAATGAATGTTACTGATATTATATTGCATCAGTGGCTTAGTATCCCAGAATATCTACACAAAATGTCCAAATCTATGCATATAAAAGTCATAGTTATAGAAACAACTGCTTCTTGTTAAGATTTCGCACAGTAAATAGGATAGTGAAGGATTCCTTTTCAGTAATTATGTGTTGTTACGCACGTTACTTGCTGAAAATATGTTCTGAAAGGTGAAATAAAATTTTAAATATTTGTACTTGTAATATTTCAGCAATATGTACAAAAATGACGAACATTCACGATGATATGTTAGGATTATGACAGCTTTTATACATCTGTAACGCAGAAAAGACACATTTAAATGATAAGGTTGTACTTGGGGGTTTATGTGTTTAACGAACTGTTGCAGACAAACTACAAAAGATAGGGGCTTTAAATTTGCTTTGTTTGAAAGATAATTGAATGTACTAAACACCCAATGCAAATAAATCTTTAAATAACACGCAAGAAAGCTATAAAAATAAACGACAATGGTCAATATTTTGATTTTATAGGGGGTACTCTTAGTTATGTAACGTATGTAATGTCATAGGAGGTCAAAATTATTTTTTCAAAAGGTTCAGCTTGTAGCATATAAACTAGATTTATAGATTATAGCATCATTTGTTATATTTGGATGAGATAAAAGGTCCCTTTTAGATCACAAAGCTCAATTTTATTTTCACCGAATTCAGTATGGGTAACATATGTAACAGGCTGTCACACGCTTACGCCCCAACTTACAAAGTGCAAACATCTCTTATTCTATGCAGAAAAGACTGCTCTTTAAGAAAGGGTATGTCTGCAAAATATCCTGTGGGGGGGGGGGGGAGGGTATGACCATCTG
>CAXIWW010000923.1:30000-82379 GCA_964036315.1 Acanthosepion esculentum | reverse complement strand
CTACATATATATATATATATATATATACTACATATATATATATATACTACATATATATATATATATATATACTACATATATATATATATACTACATATATATATATATATATACTACATATATATATATATATACTACATATATATATATATATTTAATACTACATATATATATATATACTACATATATATATATATACTACATATATATATATATATATATACTACATATATATATATATATACTACATATATATATATATATACTACATATATATATATATATACTACATATATATATATATATATACTACATATAATATATATATATATATATATACATATATATATATATATACACTATATATATATATATACTACATATATATATATACTACATATATATATATATACTACATATATATATATATATACTACATATATATATATACTACATATATATATATATATACTACATATATATATATATATACTACATATATATATATATACTACATATATATATATATATATATATATATACTACATATATATATATACTACATATATATATATATATATATATATACTACATATATATATATATACTACATATATATATATACTATAATATATATATACTACATATATATATATACTACATATATATATATATACTACATATATATATATACTACATATATATATATACTACATATATATATATATACTACATATATATATATACTACATATATATATATATATACTACATATATATATATATATATACTACATATATATATATATATACTACATATATATATATATATATACTACATATATATATATATATACTACATATATATATATACTACATATATATATATACTACATATATATATATATACTACATATATATATATATATACTACATATATATATATATATACTACATATATATATATATATATATACTACATATATATATATATATACTACATATATATATATATATACATACTACATATATATATATACTACATATATATATATATATAACTACATATATATATATATATACTACATATATATATATATATATACTACATATATATATATATATACTACATATATATATATATATACTACATATATATATATATATACTACATATATATATATATATATACTACATATATATATATATATACTACATATATATATATATATACTACATATATATATATATATACTACATATATATATATATATACTACATATATATATATATATATACTACATATATATATATATACTACATATATATATATACTACATATATATATATATACTACATATATATATATATACTACATATATATATATACTACATATATATATATATACTACATATATATATATATACTACATATATATATATATACTACATATATATATATATACTACATATATATATATATACTACATATATATATATATATATATATATATATATATATACTACATATATATATATATACACTACATATATATATATATACACTACATATATATATACTACATATATATATATACTACATATATATATATATATATATATATTATATATATATATATATATACTACATATATATATATATATACTACATATATATATATATATACTACATATACATATATATATATACTACATATACATATATATATATATACTACATATATATATATATATATATACTACATATATATATATACTACATATATATATATATATATATATATATATATATATATATGCTGGTGATAACAGAACAGTGCTCAATGTAAACTAACAGTGCTAAAATTTACACTAGTAATAAATATACATTTGTTACTAACATTTTGGCACTATGTAATCTTCAAATAGCAGTGATAATTTCTTGTGTTTCTAGAGAATTTTACAAATTCCTTCCAGCTGAATATTTAGATACTTAAATGGTGAAAATCCAAGAAAATGCAGATGCTATGGTATTTCTACCCTATTTCCCTCCTCCCCACCTTTTTTTGGTTGTCGTCTTCTATATGCCATGTCCCTTCAGAACGTTGGTGATCATAGCTCAACATAGTTTCCTAGCTTGGTTGTCTTACCAGTTTCAATTGCTAAAAGACTGAGTGTTACGTCTTTGCTTTTGTTGTGGTAACATAAGTTAAAAGATCTGAAGAGATTATTCTTATCCACCAACATCATATTATCCTGACTCCAGTATTAAGATTGCTGTGCCATAGAATTTTTTTTTTTTTTTTCAAATTACCCTATGTTGATCCCTAATACTGAACTGCTAATAATAGTCATCGTGATTCCATGCATGCATTTTATACTTTATTTCAGGAGGTGCTATTTTGATTTCTTTCAACAATACTTCATTATCTTACATCGGATAATAACTTCTGAACTTTAGGACAGCTTGTATCATTTTTTCTTTGGATCACATTTGATACAAAGAAAAATGTTTGCGGAAAAAAATAAAAATAAAATAAGCAAACATACATTATACAACAACAAAGACTATCATAACAAAATCTGTGTGATTCAGATATTTCAGCCAAGCGTTTTTTGTAGTTACAGTACTCAATATCTGTAGTAATATTAATAATAAGAAATAAATTTGTTCACCAGGCTCGGAGTTTCTTGGATTCAGGGAAAACCATGAAACTCAGAGTAAAAGTATTCAACAGCTAAGTCAACAAATTTATAAATACACATACACATGAAGGAGTGCTGGATTCTAAAAAGTTTCCAGGCTGATTCCCTTTCCAAAATGCCAAACATTAATTTATTTTGGACACAGGTCCCAAAACAAACTCTGATAAGATTGATAATTTTTTAACCTCACCATATATATATATATATATATATATATATATATATATATATATAAAGCACTCTGATGAGGTGTAAAGGTTAGCAAGCCTGTCTTGCTAGATTAATTATGACGAAGTAGTGAGTTTGAGTCTCACTGGGTGCTCCATACTCTTTCACGCTTGTGCCACATCTAAGCTACGCTTAGTATATCTAATATGTGTATATATATATATATATATATATATATATATATATATTACTTCAAACCTATGGTGGATACTCGTATTTGAAATAGATGCCTCATTTTTATTTTTACTTTAAAATCTGTATTACATCTATTGCCTGTGTATACCATAAACCTCCAGAAACGTGTTCTCCTGCAGAAAGTGAACCTGTGTCTCCCTTTGTAGGAGGAACCACCATTTCATATGGTGTGCTTTACCGCTCAGCTACAAACAGTATGGCAAGGCAGGCTCAATTGCTGCAAGAGAATACATTTTCTTTACGATTTCTTAAATATGCAGGTCACTAGACTAATAAATGCACAGTTAAATTTTTTAAAATGTGGTGTCTATTTCATATATGTGTACCCACTAAAATAATGTTTGAAGTAATAAAAATGTCAGATTTAAAATAAAGCCTATATATATATATATATATATATATATATATATATATATATACAAACTAAGCCCTCCTATGCACAATAAATTACTCATGAACAACATAAGCAAAATGTACAAAAAGGCACCTAAAACAATAGAACACGATATCAATAAGGAAGCTAAAGCAATCGCCCAAAAATTAGACCTAGATGACCGAATAAGTTGCATCAGAAAGGCGCAAGCCTTTATCACACTAAAAGACCACAAAGAAAATTTCAAAAACCAACCCTGCATGCAGACTCATAAACCCAGCCAAAAGCAAACGAGGTAAAATAAGTAAAACGATACTAGAAAGAATTAATTCTGAACTTAGGAAAAAGTTAGGAGTAAACCAGTGGAAAAACACAAAAGCAACTATTGACTGGTTCCACAACATAACAAACAAAATTGCCAATTTCTACAATTAGACATAAAAGAATTTTACCCATCCATAACAGAACCTATGCTAGATACGGCCGTCAACTTAGCTCAGGAACAAATAATAATAAAACCAAACGAAATCAACATTATTAAGCACTCCTGTAAATCATTACTATTTCACAATGAAGAAGCATGGATAAAGAAAGATGGGATCTTTAACACTACAATGGGAAGCTTTGATGGTGCAAAGATATGCGGAATCATAGGTATATACGTACTACACGAACTAAGCAAAATAATAGATAGAAATGACACAGGACTTTACAGGGATGATGGTCTCATAATCTTAAGAAACTGTAACAAACAAAACACAGACAAAACTAGAAAAGCAATAATAAAGATTTTCAAAAATAACGGATTTGACATAGATATAAAAACTAACCTAAACGAAGTTACCTTCAACCTAAGAAAAGGCACATATAAACCATACAGAAAACCCAAAGATAAACCACTCTATATACACACATCTTCCAATCACCCACCTTCTATAATCAAACAGATACCAAAATTGATTAACCACAGGCTTTCCAACAATTCCTCCAATGAATCCATATTTAACAAAACTAAGAAAGACTACAAAACAGCCCTAAAAGATAGTGGATTCCCAGCAACACTCACATACTCAACACAGAACACAAAAAAGACCAACAGGAAAAGAAATATCATATGGTTCAGCCCACTGTATAGCAAAAACGTAAAAACAAACGTAGGAAAAATATTCTTCAAACTCCTACACAAACACTTCCCGGAATCAAGCACCCTACACAAAATATTCAACAAAAACACAGCAAAAATCAGCCACAGTTGCATCAAGAATATGGCACAAATAATAAAAAAGCACAACAGGAAACTATCAACAAACCACATGAACAAATTAAACCCATGTGTAACTGCAGAATAAAGAATGAATGTCCCTTAAAAGTCACCAGATAATGAAGAAAAAGTATACATAGGAGTAACTGAAGGTCCCTGGATACAAACAAATTATGCACACAAAACATCTTTCACAAATAGTAAATACGCACAACAGCACAATGCTTTCTAAGTATATCTGGGAAATTAAAAACAAAATGCACATCACACCAAAAATATCTTGAAAAATAAGGAAAAATCATCAGCCTACAACAACTAATCCAAAACTTGCAAACTTTGCTTAAAGGAAAAAATAGCTATCATTACCTTCCCAGACAAAAATAAATTATTAAATAAACAATCCAAGCTTATCTCAAAATGCAGACATGAAAACAAATTATTACTACATTACTTAAAAATCGAAAACTGAGAAAAAAAAAAAAATAAGCAAAATAACAATAAAATAAATAAAATAAATTAACAAAACAAAACTATTAAATAAGCGATATAAACAAATTTTTACTATGTTAATAAACACTGATTAAAATAAAAATATATAAGATAAGAAATAAAAATAAAAATAAATAAAAACAAGCAAAATAAATTAACCCAAATAAATAAACAAATAAACGACTTCCAGCAAAATAACTGTCAAAATAGATTACCCACAATGCACCACTGACACATATATATAAATAGCTGAGGAAAAAACAACACACGTGGCCTGATGATTGTGTCTAGCATGAAACAGCCTGTCGCCTCTAAATGTTGATTTCAATGTTCCTATATATATATATATATATATGCTTCATTCTTGGTGTTAATATGAATCTCATCAAGGAAGGTGGCAGAGTTTTTTCCTAGCTAAGTACATTCGATCTCCTCCAAGAAAGTACTTGGGTAGGAAAAAACTATGGTACCTTCCTTGATGAATTTCATCTTATCGAGAAACTGATTATAGAATTGGAAAAGATCATTATAAAAATAGATGTAATATGTCTATATTATTCAATGAAAGATGTTTGAATGAAGATATACTGCCTATATATACACACACACACACACACATATATTTATATATACACACAGACACACACACACACACACATATATTTATATATACAGACACACACACACACACACACTGAGTGTTGTTAAGTATTTATACACCTTTTGTAGGCCATAAATAGAAGATGAAAAAATAAAGTTATTCAGAATGCACAAAATTATAACATTCTCATTTCCTTTTCAGATATATCAAGTGCATTAACATGCCAGCTTTCAATCTGACACAAAAAATCCATACCCCATGCTCATTCTATAAGCCACCTACCACCCTAATCCAGATAAACACTTTTAACCAAGTTGGGTATTTTGTGTTCAAGGTCAGGATCATGTCATCAAAAGAAAAAGGAAGTTCATCCGACAGGTTCTGAATATCATCCCCCCCCCCCGACTAATCCCAGGAAGGAAATGAGGGTCATTGCCAAGTAGGACAAGCTGATGCAGTTCACTATCAAATATGTGTTTCACTGGGACATAAGGTACATGTTGTGGTAAGAGAGAGTAGCTTATGTTCATTAAGACTGAGAGAAAATCATGATCTAAGAGAAGCATTTGTTGAACAATTGCAAGCACTCTGTGAACTTTTTGCATGCTCTGCCCGATCTCCACTGAGAACTTTCAAAAAGATTAGGAAGCTCTGTAAAGTTCACACCAAGTTCATGTTTGAAATGATCCAAGGGGATTGTAAGCAACAAAAGTTACATGATGCCAACCCAGCTGTCCTAAGAAGACATCAAAATGAAAGAAAACCATAATATAGAGGTAATGGACACAGTGGTTAAACCCTAGATAAAAAATGACTCAGAAGAAAACTAGACTCTAGTCTCTCACATATGACCCAAAAGTGTCTGACTAGGAATTTTCATGATTGTGTCATCTCCAAAAGGTAGCTTCCTTAAATCTCCTGTTTTGTATCCTCTGAACAACTATGTCTGGGGTGTTGTTAAGAGATTGATCCAACAGTGGCTCCACAAGATGAAGTACTTAATAAAGGTAACTGTCATGAAAGTGTTGGCCAACATGAACAAAAACCACTTGATCCAGGACCATTTCTCTGTTATCAGTTCTTTCAAAAAGTGTAACTGGTTTTACACAAGCCTTCACCACTCTGATCAAATCATTTATGTGGGTAGTCTTACAGTTCAGTTCTAAAACTTAACTGTTCAGCCCTCATGCATAAAAATTCAATGGGAGTGTTCATTATATATTAGTAAAATGCTTTTATCAAGTAAGTACAATTTAAATATCTGGGAAGTGTTTTAACAGAGGATGTACATTGTGACACTGACATCCGGAGGAACATTGGAATAGTGAAAGTTGCCTTCCAAAAGCTAAGCAATATTATGAAACAGAAAAATGTTGTTAGAAACAAAGAAAAGAGTACTGAACTGTTGCATAATATCAGTCCTCCTATATGGCAGTGAATGTTAGACAATCTCCTCGCAAATGAAGAAGAGACTTGAGTCAACAGAAATGTGGTTCTACAGAAGGCTGCTGAGAATACCTTGGACCGAATGTGAGCAATGATGAAGTTTTAGAGAAAATGGAAACAAAAAGGACACTTATATTGAATACCAGAAAGTGATAGTAGGCATTTCTAGAGCGCATAATGAGTACAGAGAGCTTGGAAAATTTGACGCAGAACAAACTGAAGACAAGATGGAAAACAATGAATAGCCTACCTAGCAAGCTTCAGTAAATGGATGATAGAGCAAGGTTTGGGAGAGAGAACAAAAACTCAAAATTTATTTAGAGCTACAAAGGAAATTGTGAAGAATCCTGATTGCCAACATCCTGAAGGGACACATCACATAGAAGAAGGTGGTGCTATATAAAAATATATACCTTATGCCTTAAACATAAACAACAAGATGCTGAATGCTTTAAAGAAAAGCAATCTATAACAGAAAGTTATTGTAGTAATTCAGTTAGTTCACTTTCATCTTGTCAGGCTGCAAGTGTCAGGATTTTTTTAAATGGCTTATGGGTATAGTGGCCATTAAATAGTTGAACCTGGGTTGCAAGTATAACAACTATGGCTGGGGGTACAAGAAGTTGGAGGTGCATGAACCAATAGTGTGTGTGGGATGGGCCATTCTACTTAATATTTATTGTTAATCCAGTGCCAAGTGTGCCAGCAAATATTTTCTTAAATGTCATCATTTTGACAATATAAACACCTCTCCTTCTCCTATATGCTGTGTCTCTTCAGGATATAGGTGATCACAGCTCTCCAAAACTTCTTATCCCCCACCTGTTCCACAATCCATTCACAGAAACTTGTCAGGTAGGTTGCTTGCTACTGAGCTAAATAGCAATAGGGTGTTGGAATTTAATTTGAGAACGACAATTTTACAAGTTCACATTCTCGCTATTTTTTCTATCCTCACTCCAACCTCTTTTTAATTTCAAAACCGGCTCCCAAGGCCTAATTCTTATCAGAGATAAGAATATATTTTCTGGCTAACGAGAGAGCTGGAAAACACAAAAGGGAATTCCACCACCATCATCATTCTTTCCATGGTGCCATAAAGTCTGGGAGAAACCTCACAGCTTCTTCACATCAACCTGTTTTCAGTACCTTCAAAACCGGTTCCCAGGGCCCTGATTCTTATCAGAGATAAGAATGTGTTTTCTGACCAATAGTGGGGCCAGGAAATTTGTACAACGATATTGGAGGGAAAAATCTTTGATCCATCGAAGCCTACCAAAACTCCATATATTTGGAGAATCTTGCTTATTTTTCCAGTGAGAATTCTGCCCACTGTCTGTGAGGTCGAAATTAGGGAGCTCCAGCACCTCTTTCACCAAAGAAGAACTACTAAAGGGCTGTAAAAAACAAACGTCGGTCCACTGTTCAAGACCAATCCAAGGCTGCATCCCTTCACCACTCCTTCTAACGAGCTCATTGGACTTCTGTCGTTGACCTAGCAACTAACTCAACTGCAGGATTCCTTTATCTGCGAACAGGTTTCCAACGCTACGAGAACTGTGAGTGTATCTATCTGAACCTTAACAATAATATCTCATCGCTTAAAGAACTCTTTAGGCGCTCAGAGAAATATTTTGAGAAAGAATTTTTTAAGTTAAGAACATTTTCTCTTTTTCCCTTTCTTTCTCTCCTAATCATCCTTTTTTTCCCCTTTAACTTTTTTTCTGTATATATTGTAAATAAACACTTCCTTCTTTTGTTGTTACTCACCGAGCAGGAGTTTTTTCTTTATCCATACGCGCCTAAAAGAGAGAGTTTGTCCGCTCTAATCTTGCTGTTTTACTCGTTTTTTTTTATCGCAATTATTTTCAGCACTATTTTTAACCTCAACCCTTTGATGCGGGAAAGCCAGGACAAATTTCCTAGCAAGGGAGGTTCAATCTTAAAAATCATAGTTCTGAGGTCATAATTCCAAGGGTCATAAATAAGTGTTTTAAGTCCAACATCAGAAAATACTGTGGGCATAAATCAAAAGGGTAAAAAATTCACATCACAACTTGAAATGCACAACAACCTCTCACTCAGGAAGAGCTGAAAGAATCTTGTGATCACATGTTCTTTTATTGGGGTAAGTAAGGTTGTGATTGTGATTGGTTGAGATTGGCAAGGAAGTGCAAATAATTATCACATTTCAAGGCCTATTAAAGTTGCCATGATTTTGATTCTGATTTTCTTTTATGACAGCACAAAGAATATAAATTCTTTTCCAAGGTAAGAGTTGGTAAGAGCTACTTACCACTATTTCTCTTGCCCTCCATATTCCCTGTAAGGTTTAAGTTTTCCAAGCCCCACTTACTTATTCAGTGGCAAGAAATAATATTGCTAAATTCAACTGAC
This sequence comes from Acanthosepion esculentum, assembly GCA_964036315.1. Lineage (NCBI taxonomy): Eukaryota > Metazoa > Mollusca > Cephalopoda > Sepiida > Sepiidae > Acanthosepion > Acanthosepion esculentum. The sequence continues at coordinate 72,684 of CAXIWW010000923.1, read as the reverse complement.
TAATCTTGCCAGTTTAATTTTTTTAATTATATCTTTCCCATTTTTGTTGTACATCAGGATCAAAAGTATGGATAAACTGTCAAAAGTTTAGATTTTTTCAGTTCTGTTCAAGTGTTTTTATTTCAGTCATTATCAAGAACTGAGTGTTGTCATTGTGGGAGACAAGATTTTGTTGGCTGCATCCTGGTATATTTTAGAGCAATGGAATTTGAATTCATATGTGTAATAATTAAATGCAGTATGAATGCACCAGAAAAGCAGCTATCAAATATTTATATGTATTATTGTTTTGTATGTATATTAAATATTTTATAGACACTTCAAGATACTGTCTTTTGCATGGAAGAGATTTAATTTAATGTGAGTTGTTTCACTGAAAACAATTTTTTATTCATGAATTTATAAAAATTTACTAAATTATAATAATATGTAAACCAATTACAATGAAATCTTTATTATTTACCAATTTATAAAGTTCAAATAGATTTGCAATTAGTCAATGTTTTTCCAACTATTCCAATAAAAAATCTAACAGTGTTTAATATATTTGTTGTAAATTCTCAAAAAAAAAAAAAAGAAAATGTATAAATTCACTTTCATATTTTTAGGTTTTATTAAAATTCTAATCATTGCTTTTTTAACATTGCATTAAAATAATTGTGGGGGTCAAGGGAAAAACCGTCATTTTGCGGACACAATAGTTAAACATTAGCCAAAAGTACTTGAATGAAAGAGAACCAAACATAAACTTTGAAGAGGTCATTCAGCTGCAATCTCTATGAACAAGAACTTAAGCCAAAATTGGAAAAATACAAAAAAGAAGAAAAATGAACAGACAGACCACCTTGTCAGCTGAATTTAACAAAACTTGTTTTGATCTATTTCTATCTTACATACACACATGCATTATATACAGGGTGCAATGGATAAATTGTTGTCTAAATTACACAAAAATGAAAATAACACTGACATCTCATTTTAACAGATATATTTACCAAATATGACACAAAACTATCTTGAAATACTAAAGAGTGAATTTATTCAATAAAATCGCTATTGCCTTCAACCACGGCCTCCAGACGACTTCAGAATCTCCTGCAACTCTTCTGGACAGTCTGCTTTTTTAAGTTGGTGAATGCTGCCATAATCCTTGCCTTCAGTTCATCTTTGATATTGCAAGGAGTTTTGTTGGTCTCTCACTCAACTGCACCCCACACATAATAATCAAGAGGGTTGCAGACTGGGGAATTAAATGGCCAGATGTAAGGAGTGATGTGGTTGCAGAAATTCTCTGACAATCATGACTGGGTTCTCCTGCTTGTGTGACATGGTTCAGAGTCCTGTCACTAGTCATAGGATCTTCCAGCAACCCACCCTCTTGACTCAGGGTAGTACTACCTCTTCAAGGTACTTGATGTAGGCTTCTGTGTTGGATTCAAAGCCCTTACCAACAAATTTAGTTCTTTTCTTATCAGAATGATCAGAGTAAGTTTTCTGAGCTGCCGTAACTTCATAATCACCATTAGACTCATCCAACTCTTTCTGAATCCTCTGCACTGACACATAAACACTCTGAAATGTTTGCATTGGAATTTCCAGTATGAATGCCAAGCAGTACAGCATGCCATTTCAAAATTTCTGGTGGTGTGAATATGACATTACTTAGATAAGTGATAAATTTTATATTTGTATTAATCCTATATATATATATATATATATATATATATATATATATATATATAGAGAGAGAGAGAGAGAGAGAGAGAGAGAGATAACAAAGATAGTGTAAAGCCAAAAGTTCTGTCAGTCAGTGGGATAATGAGAGGAAAGACATTCAAGTCTAGCAGTCCTTGCAATGAAGTGCTTGATATCAGACAGGTACTATTAATGCTCTAAGTGCAGTTGAAGATATATATAGGTACATCAATAATTCCAAAGTTTAAAGATAGAAAAAGTATTTATTTTAAACAAAATAATTTATTTTTCAGCATAATTTCCTTCCTTGTCAATGTGCTTAATACTTCTGTATTAACTACATAGATTAACATTATACAGTGAAAATTTCATATTAAAATTCTGCTAATTTCTGCATCAGGCTATACATCTATTTATCTATCTAGAATTCATACAAAATATAAAGTTTGTCACTTAATTAATTGGTGTTACCTTCAGCATCACGACTTCAGTTTTGTAGACGGACCCTCCAGCAATTACTCCATCCACTTGTTAGGTGTAACTGTCCACTTGTCAGGGGGTATCAGCTGATACCCTTGACAAGTGAACAGATGCTAAAGGTAACAACAATCAACTAAGTAACAAACTTAATATTTTTATTAATTTTATTCACTATTTTTATTCATAATGTTGAATTTGTTAAAATTCTTGAACTTTTTAACAAGAAAAATCTCAAGTTGATCTTAAAAACTGCTTTTTTTTTTCTTTTTTTTTTTTAAGCTTTTCACCCCAGGCAAGGCTGGAAGCCACTAGCACGCAGGGGGTTACAGAGGATTTGGAGCGAGAGCAAATAGGAGTGTTAGGGGAAAGGATGTGGAGAAGGATAGAGGATAGATCAAGGCAACTGGAGATGTCGATTGACGTTACACTTGAATAGTTGGAGATCATAGTCATCAGGGAAATAGAAATGAGGAAGGGAGTTCCATAGGCGTGAGGTGCAAGATATGAAGCTATTGGAGTAGAAGAGACGTCTACATTTAACAGTTTCAACAGTGAAAGGGTGGGAAAACTGCAAAACATTGATTTATTTAAGATGAAATGATATGACATGTCTCTAATTTGTGTTTGGATACATGTTATATATTTTCAATTTTTCTAGTTGAATTGTTCAACTGTATTGTATGTGATCCATTATTGTACATAATTAGGTTACAATAAAATTTCTATTTTATATGAATACTACCTTATGAAAATTGTGATGTACTAGAGTGGGGGCTCATATCATAGATTGGGGAGGCATGAGACTCTTGCACCAGCTCTGCATTTATGTATTGTTCATAATTTAAAAAAATATATATTTCATTTATCACAGTTAACCTATACTCTTAGGTGATAAGGTCACTGATTATGAGTCTGTTATAATGCTTGAAGCAATAAACTACTAAATATAACAAAATTGGTTGGAACCAAAGTTTACGTATAACTTCATGTGTGGGTTTCTTGTAAACAAATATCTGAAATCTACATTCTGTTACTGTCATAAGGAAAGTAAGTGCATTTCGAATATTCTTTATACCATGTTCTACTGTATTCATGGTCTGATGGAATTTATTTGATCTAATAATATTTGTACCTACAACTACACTAGGTCAAATTTTACAATGTAAATCAATATTTTCACAATTGATATTAACCAATTGATGCTGGTAAAATTTTCAGGATATATTTACATTTATATATCAAATATACCCTGTGAATTTCCACTGATATTTATTAATCAAAAATATTTATAACTTATTTGGCGGTTTGAGATTTTATTCAGTTTGAGAGATTTTCCTTCATAGTGTAAGTAATATTATGATTATCAGTATCTTTTTAATTTACGCTATATAAAGACTCTCATGGGTTGTAAGAAAACAATGATCTCAAAAGAGAAAAAAAGATATTGTGAAATTGTTGAATATTACCTTGCAGATTACAAAAAAATGTTGAATATAGATCATAGAAAAACTGAAGAAAGAAAATTGTAAATATTGGCAAGATAACATGTATAAAGAAAAACTGGCTTTAAGTACGTAACTAGTAGAAAAAATTCACAGCTTAATCAGAAAATACTGTGCATTAACCAACAAGAAAATATTTCATGGCCCAGTGGTTAAAAGCATTGGTTGAGTAATCCAAAAAAAGTGACTTGACCCAAAGAGTTGTGAGTTCAATATCTGGCAAAAACTTGGAGCCGAGTTACTAAAGGGAAATAACTGAAACTGAAATAGCCCAAAAAAAAAGGTATAGCACATGGAATTAGAACAATCTACCCATGTAGACTAAAAGGGTTCGGTTTGAAATTCCAACGTGTATTACCCAAAGAAGGCCAGAGTATAACATGGCTGAAACATTGTGAATGTGGCAATAAAGATGAGGTCTACAATGCGAACAATGTTACAATAGTTACAATAACTCATCTCAGAAAATATAGACAGATGTTCAATCAGCTGTTATTGTAAATGTAGACTATTAACACTGACTGTTTTCATGTCTTTAGTCAAACTATTTAAGTAAATATCATTAAGCAAAGGATATAAGTTAGAAGAAGCATGACATGAAACTGATTTTTCAACAAAAATTGGGCATGATTGTGAGTCAATAGATTCAACAACTTTGGGAAGAACTAAAAACTGCTTTAAGAAAGGCTGAAGTCCAAGCAGTTGAAAATTTAACAAAATCAATAGAGGAAAAACTGATTAAATTTATATGATGTCTAGTATGTCATATAAACATGTAAAATAATCTAAATATTTTAGAATGGGTACAAAATTTAATAATAGCGCTAAAAATGTACATGTTAAAACAACAAAAGTAAAGAATAACAAAAAAGAGGAGTGACAAAAAATTTACATTATCATAAAGTGATAATAATACAATACAAAACACAATTAACAAAAAAGCAGCTTTACCAGTTTATTGATCCTTTCCAAGTTCATTTGAGGATGAGAAATGTGCACAGTAACTAAAATATAGCAATTAAAAGCTAATTAAATTTAAGCCTAGCAATTACCACTCCTGCTTACAGAGGGATGGCTGATCGGACTTAATATAAATAAATTGAAACCATCAAGTGAAAATCCAAGTGAGCTTTTCTCAGTAATAGGACTGGACCCACAAATGTTTGTTTAATAAATGTTCAGTTATCATTGATAAAATATTTTTCTGATATATGGCATATCATTTTAATCAAACATTTCTATAGATAATATCTTTTGGATTTATTTATAAATAAAAATTTATTTTGAACTTTGTTTGCAAAATAAAACCTTTCACTAATCCAAACTGGTTATCTAATTTTTTATCATAACTCACAATATTGTTGATGGAAATATATTCTAAAAATTTTACCAGTATTTATTGGCTAATATCTATTGTGAAAACACAGAAATGCAATTTAAGTCTGACAGTGAAGTGAAACTCAAGTATAAAGTCAGCATTCCAATAACTTAGTCATGATGTAAGGATTTATACGGACAGTTCGAGGACTACTTCTTCAAAATATTCCATGTGGGCATTAGATGTATTAGTAAAAGCAGGAATCTTATAGCCAAGCCTTGTTTATATAGTAACTTAAACAACTTTAATACAATTTTGTCAGTATTTGGAGTTATTAAAATTTAAACAAGATAAAAACTGCAAATAATAGATTTCTGCAAAATTACAACTTTACAGCTATTATACGAAGCTACCATTATAACATGGCCAGTATGGTTCAATCTCAGGTTTTTCCTACGCTGATTAGTACAGGTGCTGGTCAACTGATGATTATATGTTGACTGCTTTGTTCATTCATCTGATCTGCCCACATTGTGTTCTTTGATTATTATTGACAAATATCTTTTCCATACACAAGTGTCTATTACTACATCTTCATAAAAATCAATGTACATGCTGAGATTCACTACGCATTTTCAATGTCCAGCCTTGATCCAGAGCAACCACCTCAAAAATTAAAAATTATTGAATTATACTTGGAATTTTATAGCCTTTTCAGATGTTTCTATATCATTTAAGAAATGCCTGCAAAATTTCATCTCTGTTCCTTGATCCAATTGTCATTTACATAGTAAAACTTTTGCACAGTACAAAATGTCTTAGCTTGAAAGCAGAGTTTCATACCATTCCAGTGTGCAAACTACTCTTTTAGTCTTGTTACATAAAGACATTGATTTTCTGGGATAAGGAATTGTCACTATTTGCATTATTTAGACTCAGATCATTGTCCTCATCTTTGTTGTTGTTATCACATTTCAGGCACTGTGCTCACAACCTTCATCAGTTCGAGGTAAATTTCAGTAAATATCAAATTGAACCTTTTAATTAATCTATGAAGGTAGATCATTCTTGTTTTGCTAACAATGTCTACGAATATATCATCTACTTCTTAATTAGTACTGCTCAGTTGTGAATTTTAATATTTTTTGTTACTTTTCTTATACAAGCTGCTTTTGTGTTTAACTGAATTTTATTCTTAAACCTAAATATCAATAACAGCAAGCTCATTTCCTAACAAAATGGTGACCCAAAATAAACTTGTTGCCAATGATGCCAACCATCTATATGCATATGTGCACTGGGGAGGTAGTGTTGGAAAAGCGTTGTCTGTATATTGAATATCTGCATTTTCATCACATTTTTCATTGGGACATTGATATTTAATGTTCGTGTTTGCTTTGTCTACAACTTGTCACTTACAAATGGATGCATTTTCTCTGTTAAAACTTTACTGAGCAAGTTCACAACATTATCACTTAACTCCTGTGCAGTTATTGTTTCATTTTCTATGGTTTATCAACCCTTTGCAGGTTATTTTAAACCAGAAAATATTTTTAGATTTTTCCTTCAAAACCTCCTGATCAGAGGCTTTGCTGTTGGATGTAGTTTATCGTCATACCCAGGATGCTGTTGATTAACTTCAATGATCATATAGGAACCAATGTTTCAATGTGATATGGCCCTAAGCCATCTGAGCAGTTAGAATGATCAATTCTTTTATTAGGTTGACAAAGTAGATAGAATTTTCAACAACGGTTGGAGATTTTTATGGAATGGATTGATTATATCCAACAGAAACTGGTTCAATGAATGGCATGTTGAACCATAATAAATGAATCATGATGGAACACTTTCCTTGTGAATCTCATGGGAGACTCGATACGTGATAGCTTACAAGTTTTCAGTAACCTTTTTTGTTTTAATTTGTACAAATTTTTTCTTGACAGGGTTTATTATTTTTTTTTCTCAGCTTTCAGCTTGGTCTTGTGGGAGAGAATATAAGGGAAAAGCCTGCCAGCCTTCCAAGATCAGAGCAGGGGTCAGCAAACATTTTGGAATAAGGCCAGAATGGTAATGTTTTTCAGAATTCCAAGCCAAAACAAAGTAAGTAAAACTATACAGATTATTTATATATATCAGATAACAATATTTTTAATCCACACTAGCATTTTTTTAGATGAGGACTTATTATTACATACCTTATTATTTAGACTAGCATTCTCATTTTGAATGGTCGTCTCAATAGCCATTATGAATGGTAACTTTCTCAGAATTTTCAACTGAACCATTTATTCAATCCATGTTTTTAGAGGATATTCCATATCAGTTAATAATTCCCAGTCTTATTCATCCATGTTGTTTGTTCATTTCTTCCCATTGCTATCAGCAAATATCTTAACAAATGCTTTAATGTCTTTTAGAAAAAACAACAGAATAAATTTGGAGCCTTACAGGTTGTATCTAGAGATAACCTGATAGAGATGCTGACATTCTGTGTACAAACAAAATTCTTCCATTTGGGTTCTAATATGTACCTACAAGAAGGCAGTTTAGCTATGGAATGCTCTGGATAATCACTCGCCAATGGGATTATCCATAGTTGTTGATACAGATCTTTTATTTGTTTTACAGACATTGTACATGTCTTGCCATATTTGTAAAGCTTCAGGCAGCTGAGTTTTGAATTTGGAAGTATAAACTAGTTACAAACGATGTCTAAAGAGCCCAGTCTACCCTGCTATTCAACCCATATCTAGGAAGAGATGTATTCATACCTTTTCCAAGGATATTAGGATGAAAGTAACATACATGACCAGAATTCAAAGTTGGTTCATTCTGAGCCACTAATTACGCTAAGTTTTTTAATATATCCATTCAAACTGCCACTTTCTTAAAACATCAAAGAATACTTTGCTTTTTTATTTTCCCAAAAATCTTTTAATCTATCTGTTGAAACAGTCACTTTAAGACATAAAATATGCCTGAATGCTTTGTTCTTCATTTTCTGAAATACACCGAAGAAATAGCTATAGAAAGGTCACAACTAAAGCAAACCATGTGGATTATATATGTAGATGACACTTTCATACTCTTTCATATGTGCAAATATTTGTGAACTCAATAAGAGCTTCAATATAGTACATAATAGAAAAGAAGGAGAAGATCAACTGGCCTTCTTGGATAATTCATGCAGTCCGGGAACAAGTGAAAGTAGCTCGTCACAACAGTTGCCGTGAAAATACTTGTAGAAGAGACAGAGAAAGGCTACAGCATGCCTGTGGGATAGCAATTGTAGACTAGATGCCAGATCAGGACCTATCATCTTGCATATTTGTCCCTGGATTTTGTTAAGGACCTTGAGACATACATCAGGAGCACCAGACCATATATGACAGTAATATTCTATGCAAGGACAGATGGTTGATTTACAGATTTGAAGGATGGACAGACAAGAAAAACTTCCTGGTACGACGCAGAGAGCCAACTTTACTTGTGTTAGATGAAGCTATTGAATACACTAAATCAATAGCTTCAAAATCCAGAGACGAATATGCAAGATGATAGGTCCTGATCTGGCATCTAGTCTACAATTGCTATCCCACAGACGTGCAGTGGCCTCCCTTTGTCTCTTCGACAAGTATTTTTATGGCAACTGTTCTGATGAGCTACTTTCACTGGTTCCTGGACTACATGAATTTAAACGAGCTACCAGGCTGGCATCTCGGTTCCATCCTTTCACTGTCAAAACAGTTAAATATGACCATCTCTTCTTTTTAAACAGCTTCGTCTCCCACACTTCCCATCCGTGGAACTCCTTTCTCCTTACTTGCTTGCTTCCCCGATGACTAAAATCTTCAAATATTCAAGTGTAATGTCAATCAACATCTGACACCCTGAGCTTGTTCCTCATCCTTCTCTGTATACTTTCCCCAAACACACCACTTTACTATTGTTCTCAATCTTCTGTAACCCCTTGCATTCTAGTGGCACTCCTGCCTTGCTTGGGGTGAATTGCCTTAAAAAAAAAAAAAATGTGTTCAAGACACATATACTGTACACTAAAATTTACTGGACAATATTTGAACTTTAATTCCTATGATCAATACAATGCCAAGAAAAGAATTGTCTTCTGCCTACAACACAGGGTCAAAGTGGTGATCCAAACACATACCAAAAACAGATGATCATTAAAAAAACTACCCTAGCATAATATCAGCTTTCACAAGCACAGACAGAAATGTCAAAGACAACAATAAAAAATCTGCCAGAGTCTGTCTACTATAACTAAGGGACTTATTGAAAAAGATTCAGAGGATTTGCAGTCTACTCAATATCAGGACAATATTCAAAGGCAGTTTAGTATCTCTTCCCAAACGAAGCCCTCTCTCAGAAGAGAACATGACCAAGAACTGTATGCATTCCAATCCATTCAGTTGTGGCAAGGAATACACAAGCAAAATCAGTTAGACTCAAATTAAGGGTAGAAGAACATCAAAAGTTGTTGTCTGAAGGGAGACAGTAAAATCAGGAATTGCTGATCATACAAGGAGGGAACAGTTGATTATCAACCCTTATGGAATGAAGCAAAGATAATAGAACAACATTCGAATATAAGATTACTAAAAGAATCAGCACATATGGTAAGCACTGACAATCTCCTCAGTAGACTAAGCATAGTGGTAAATACCTTCTGAGAACCTCTGCATAAAGGACACTCAGATATTTCACATTTTATACCAATATTAAATTTCAAAATTACACCACTGGATTGTCCAAGAGACATGTGGCTTTTGAGATTAATCAAAACATATCAGGTTCCCTAGGTCTAATAATGCTAAAAATCAAATACTCTGTGGATGATTTGAACATGCAACATAAAATTGAATAAGACTGAGCAAGATTAACCAGTGTGAAATATCCAACAAACAGGGAAAATAGAATAAGAACAATCTAGCCATGCAGATTGAATAGAGGGCTTGATTCAAAATACCAATAAGGTGATTTAGTACAAGAGACACCTGAGCACAGCCAGGAGGGATAATGAAATCTAAGTATAACAACCAAGGAATATAAGTATATTTTTACTAATTTATTTTATACCAAATTAAATCATCTTTTTTCCATTAGAAATAAAAATAAGCTAAGAGTTTGTTTAGCAGTAGGTTTAAAAATGTGAATGAAATACTGTTCTGAGATAAACAAATTACACTATAGTTCTAAATGTGTTTCCTATCATCAAAATTAACTTTCTGGTTAAACTAAGAATTTTTCAGCACACCATCAGGAGATTTTTTTTAAAAATAGTGAAATTGTCAAGCAAATTATTTTAAAGTGTAATATTCTTCATCTGGAAGGTATTTCTAAAATCAACTTTTCCTCTCTGTCACTTGACAATTACTTCTAACTGGTCAAAAGGTTGGGAGGTCTTCAATAATATATCAACATATAAAACAAATATTACTAGAATAAAGATTTTGCATTTATCATGAATAATCATTTTTTAAATTTATACAGAAAGTTATTTTAACGAAACAATACTGGGTATCTTTGCATACATGTATTTTATTTCATAAATACATTTCCTTAACACATGGCGGTCATAGAGGCACCATGTGTGTTAGAAGGATCTGCAATATAATCAATCTTGACTTTAGTCACTTTCTCACCAATGTGACATGGCTTCCCTCTGTCTTTTCTACAAATATTTTCATGGCAACTGCCCCAACAAGCTTTTTTCCCTGGTGCACTGGCTACATGAATTTAAGCATGTGACTAGATTGCCAACTAGGTCTCACTGTTTTACTGTTGAACTAGCTAGATGTAACCACCACTTCTACTCTAAGAGTTTCTTTTCTCACCTATGGAACTCCCTACCAATTTCTTGCTTTCCTAATAACTACAATCTTAAAAAATTTAAATGCAACATTAATCACCATCTTCTGTTTTCTTGAACCTTCTTCTCCTCAATCATCCACACTAAAGTCTTCTCATTCTTTTTCACTCCCTGGAACCACCTGCGTTCTAGTGGTATTGTCAACATGCTTGGGATGAGATGAAAAAAAAAAAAGAAAACCTTATTACGGGATTGAATTTTCCTGAGAGAATTTACAAAACTAATTTCTGCATCTGCAGGTTGAAGAAAGAAATTTCATCATATTGGCACTAAAAAAGCAAATCCAAAATATTCTTTGTTGAATTTATATTTAAAAAAGATTTCAGTATGTTACTACCTCTGTCCCATAATATACTATGCCTGATGTTACTTTGCAAGTCAATGTTTTCACAGTGAAATTGGTATAAATCAATCAATGTTGGTAAAAATCCAAATCCTGCCTTGGCATCTTGATTTCAGTTACTTTCTCACTGATGTGGCATGACTTCTCTCTGTCTTTTCTACAAATATTTTCATGGCAACTGCCCCAACAAGCTTTTTTCCCTGGTGCACTGGCTACATGAAGTTAAGCATGTGACTAGATTGCCAACTAGGTCTCACTGTTTTACTGTTTAGCTAGATGTAACCACCACTTCTACTCTTACAGTTCCTTTTCTTGCACTTCCCACCTTTTCTCACGCTTCCCTTTTGTTTACTTGCTTCTCTGATAATTACAATCTACAAAAATTTAAATTCAATACCAATTGCCAATTTTCGGTTTTCTTGAATCCCATTCATCTTTTGTTCCCCCCTCAATCTTCACTATTTTTAGTCACTTTCATTCCCTGTAACTCCCTGAACACGGGTAGCGCTTGCTTGGAGTGAAATGTTTAAAAAAATAAATAAATAAATAAAAATAAGCAGTGGTATGTTTTCAGTAAGATAGCCTGGTAGAACCCATACTTCTCCAGGCTGGTTTGAATTCAGTTTTCCTTTTCATAGATTTATTGCTATCCTGGTATTTAACCTATAGCTGGGGAGAGAAGAGTTGGATTCATACCTTTCCCAACAGTACTTGCACATAAGTGAATGTAATGAACTCGACTGGAATATGAACTTGGCTCCAATTCCTCATTCCAATTTGCTATTACACCATTGTGAATCAACAAATACAAATTGGCTGGTTGTTTATTTGGAATAATTTGTATAAACAAAAAGTCAAATCCATATTTTTTTTGTATCCTTTAATGTTAGCAAACTTTTAAGTTAATCATTTTTGTACACACGGCAACTAAAAACCATGGTTTTTATTCTGAGCAATTCTGTTAATAAGGCAATTTTTCTTATTCTGACAATATTCTCTATTTTATAACAAGTTATATCAACATCATTATGGTTTGGTTTGGTTTGTTTTACAGCATATCAACCTCAATGGGTTATTTAATGCCGACAAAAATTTTATTGCTGGTAATATTTTGTTTTTTTCAAAAATGTATTGCTAGTAATATTTTTTTCCTTCAAAAATCTATTTCTGGCAATATTTTTCTTCAAAAATGTATTGCTGGTAATATTTATTTTTTCAAAAATGTATTGTTGGTAATATTTATTTTTTCAAAAATGTATTGTTGGTAATAATTATTTACAAAGTATTTCTGGTATTAAAACCTATTTTTCATACTTTCATAGTGTTTTGACCCCAGTTTGGGAGGGTTAACTATTTGCCAATAGCTGGGACCCTAACAGGTGCTACCACCTGCAGGTCAGGGTGGACCCAGAAACACCAGCAATTAAGAGGTGGTTCCACACTCCTCAAAACCTCCTGATCAGAGGCCTTGCTGTTGGACATAGTTTATCGTCTTACCCAGGACACGGATGTAGTTTACCAGCATACCCAGGATAAAACATCATTAAGGTGCAAACACTTTGGACACAAATATTTATCTTAAGATCAATCCTACCTGACTTGAATATATTTCCCAAAATGTTGATTATTATAGAATTAGCTTACCCCTGCTGTTAAGAGAATTCACACAAGTTTTCAAATATATATGTAATTCACTCTTTCACAAAATCAATCTTTATGCTTCCTGGCTTCATAAAACATCTTCAAAGAGTCTGCTATTGTCAATGACACTGCCATCTGGCATCACCATTGAAAAGGGGATAACTAATACAGGAAAATATTACAGATATTACAGACAAAATATATACAAAAACACTTGCTGCATTAAATCAACAAACACATGATATAGTTAATAATTCAAAACTATTTGACAAACTTCAAGTCTGATTTCCTTTCCTTCCTTCCTTCCTCGATTTTTCTAACTGAAAATGCTGAAACTTGATTTTATTGTAAATAATATTTTCTTTACACCAGATGTACAACATGAAGTATTCTGAATTTCTTTTTACAAAAAAATCATATCACTTAAAGGAATGGTTTACACCAAACTGGAATTATTTCAGGCTAGACAAGTGCTAAATGACATACAGCAATCATGAAACTCTCTTTATATTTTTTTAAAATTCAGAAAGAGTTAAAATACAAGAGGGTGCCAAAAAGTTCTCAGTCCAACCAAGAAGGAATTCCAAAAGAAATTCTAATGTTTGTCCACTTAGTGAAATTTTGACAAGTGGATCCAACTGTGAACTTTTCAGCATTTCTTTATCTATTTACCGGTCACTTGATATAAAACTGAAAAGAATATAAAGTCTTGGTTTCAATTCCTTGTTTTTTTCTTTATCAATTTTGAGGATAAAGAAAATTGTTCAATACTTCATGTACTTTATATTAGATTTATTCTTTCATTTTAATTTTTCTGGATGTGCAAAGAATAATGATGTCAAACTGAAATTCCTTTGGCTGGTCTCTTTTGCATAAACAATTCTTGAGGCTCCCTTTGGACAAAAAGAGTTGATAATGAAATAAATATTTATAATAAATTCAGTTATCTAAATGAATTCTACTAAAAAGCTTTGAAAATAAAGCACAGAATGGCTACCAAAAAAAAATCTTTTTTTAAATAACAGAAAATAAGGTAATTTATTTACTCATGAGATATATGAAAATGTTTAGTGAAACATGAGAAAATGCTGGATAACTTAACAGATGCACAAATTGATCAATCTGTTCAAAGTGCATGAAAATCTGGATAGCACTTCATATAAATAAAAATATTATTTATTTATATCATTCAATATAAAAGATAAAAAACTTAATCATTTTTAAAATATTTCATATCTAAACTACCAATAAAGTAATAAAAACAATAATCAATATTTACATTATTTACACGGAGACAATTGTCCCCATCTTTATTATTGTTATCACAAAGTTTTAGCCATTGTGCCTTATGGCCTTCATCAGGTGACTGTCAATCTGGGTAACCTTCAGGAAATTTTGAACTGAAACGTTTATTTAATGCAAAGAGGGTAGTTTATTCATGTTCTGATCTACATGTCCAAAGTTATCCAATTATTGCTAACCCATTTCCACACTGCCCAGCAAATGGATTGTATTCGCAAATACTATATACAAAAATCAATACTTTAATCTACTAGGCTATTGACCTGTGGGACAATTCTGAGTGGAGAAGTTGGAGCTTTAAACCTAACCTACCTGCTGATGCTACTTACCACATTTGACAGCACACTGAGGTTTCACTTTTTACTGCAGCTGCTGTTAAAGCCTTGCACTTCTCTTTCTTTTTATTAATGACTTCCATATTGTATTTATTTCTATACTGGGCCTCATAACCTAGCATATGCACTAATTCTTTCAGACATCTAACTCTCCAATGTTCCTGTCTAGTATTTTTACTTCATTCCATCGGGACTGATGACTACCCTTTTCCCTCCATACATGATCAGCTATTCCTTATTTCATTGTCTCACCCCTAATTAAGGCTCTTTGATGTATCTTCAGGTTTACTCTTGGGAGGCAGGTAGTTTCACCTTCATATTCTTTGCCACAACTGCAAGGAACAGAGTATACACAGTCCCTGGTCATATTCCTTTCTATTTTAGGCTTGACTCAGCAGAAATCTTTCCATCAGATGGAGCTACTTCTAAATAGTGTCCTAATGTTGTATGAACTGTAGATCTTCTGAATCATTTCCAATAAGCCCTTGACTAATAACATGCACAGAGAATGAGTTCAAGACATCTGTATATCAAAAGCCAACTTTCACCAGACAATAACTCAACTTCAATTCCCACAATCCATATAGTGTAAAGCAAGTGATTGTTTGATGCCTACAATACTGTGAAAAAAAATCACAAGTATCAACCCGGACACATACCAACAGGAAATGATCAGCATCAAATATAGCCTTCAAGATAACAATTGCCCTGCAAACATAACATCTTCTGCAGGCAGAAACAGAAGGGTCAAAGAGGAGTACCAGAAAACTGCCATAGCCTGTCTTCCTTATGTCAAAGATGTGGAAATAATAAGTCTTCATCCTAGAAATTCAGACAGAAAACAATTAAGTTTCAGCATTTTCAGTTAAAAAACTTGAGGAAATAAAAAAGCTATTTTTTTGATCAAGACTAAACAAATCTAACTGGAAGTTTGTCAAATTTAGTCTGCAGTCGCTCTCTCACAAACGCGATGTTGCCTTGCTCTGCCTTTTTTACAAGTACTTTCACGGTAATTGCTCCGAGGAGCTGCTTTCGCTTGTCCCTAGGCCTCGTGAATTTAAACTTCCTATGAAGCTGGCATCCCGTTCCCACCCCTACACCATTGAAACTGATAGATGTAGACGTCTCTTCTACTCCAATAGCTTCATGTCTCGCACATCTCGCCTATGGAACTCCCTTCCTTATTACTGTTTCCCTGACAAATACAATCTCCAACGGTTTAAGTGTAGCGGCAATCGACATCTCCAGTTGCCTTGATCTATCCACTTCCCTTCTCCACATCCTTTCATCTTTCATTCCTATCTGCTCTCGCTCCAAATCTTCTGTAACCCCCTTGCCTTGATCGACCCACTGTCTTTCTCTTTCTCCACATCCTCTCCTTTACCACTCCTATCTGCTCTTCCTCCAACCCTTCTATAACCCCTTGCGTGATAGTGGCCTCCAGCCTTGCTTGGGGTGATACGCTTAAAAAAAAAAAAAAAAAAAAATAGTTCTAAGTTATTAACTACATAATACACCAATTGTATTTGTCTATATTTTGTCTGTAAAATCTATAAAATAGTAACAATGACAAGGGCAAAATGGACAGTGTGCATAGATGTGTGAATACAACTGTTTTGCCAATAGCTGAACATCTGCTACATAACCAGCAACCAAGATATTTTTTCCATACAGGCAAAAGTTAATTCTGAATTTCATTTGAAGCTATTGGAATCTGTTTATATTAAGTTCTATCAGCCATCTCTCTCTGTAAACAGGAGTGGTTTGTAGGCTTAAAGGTAATTAGCTTATGTTATATTTTTATACAACATTTGGTCTTTGGTGTTCATTTTTAGTTGTGCACATTTTTCATTCTTGATTTTGCTTTGACAAAAAATGCCAATAAACTGATTTAAATGTATTTTTTGTTAATTGCATTGCATTTTCTTCTTATTTTAATATGTGATTTTTTTATCCCACTAATAAAAATTTTTACCCTTGCAAGAAAAAATAAATAAATAAATTTTACAATAACAATGGAAATATATAGAAAACATTGAATGTAAAATATAATTCATACTGAGATATCACATCTTTAATACTTTCATATATAAAACAATCCTTAACTACAGAGGACTAGAAGTTAAAGACAAATGGATACAATAAATGAGTAAATAAAACTCACTTAAAAAAAGTCAATCTTTTTGCGGGCAGGATATACTGAATATATTTTAAATTTCTTTTTAAATATACAAATAAATGAATAAAAAGTTGGATTTTTCTTTTTAGCTTCTGCAAAATTAGACAAGTCTAGCATCAAAATTAAATCTAAGAATTTTACAATCATGTGGAATTAACACAAAATTAAATACACATGTCTTAAAATGAAGAACTGCAGAAAAAGGCATGAAAAAAATTGCAAAACCTATATCCAAGCACTAATGACAACTGATGAAAACTGACACTTTCAACCACTGCTTACATGAGTCGGTAAACTGTAGATTAATTTGTAGAAAAAGATTTGCTTTATAAATTAAAAGATGATGGTTCTAACACGAATGAACAATCTGGGTTGTACGGTCAATAATCTGATTGCAAT
The DNA here is from genome assembly GCA_964036315.1 of Acanthosepion esculentum. NCBI lineage: Eukaryota > Metazoa > Mollusca > Cephalopoda > Sepiida > Sepiidae > Acanthosepion > Acanthosepion esculentum. Next base: position 55,597 of record CAXIWW010000923.1, on the reverse strand, counting down.
TTTAAATTGCAGAGATTATTTAATCTGCATTTGTTTATGGAACTGAGTAGCTATTTTTTTTATGAAGGAAAATTATTATCCCAGAAGCAATTTTATAATTGCAGAAATAATCTACACAACAAGCTGAAAAAATAAAAAGAATAGAAATAACTTCAAAAATCAAAGTGAATTTGGCTGGTGTACAGATTTAATACTATCCCCACTTGTGCTCCCCATGACAATTATTTATTATATTTTCTGTTTATATGTTATTTTTAATAGATACAATTTATTTAAACAAATTGTATAAACAAAAAATATAAGAAATAATTGTCGGACTTAATCCATTTCTTAATATATTGCCAGTGTTTATGTTAAGGTATGTTTTGCGAACAGATATGATCGTTCGGGAAAGATCATCAAAGTTTTGTTATTTATAAGCAGTTATTTGGACTTTGCTAATCAAACACTTCCTCTTAGCTGAGTAGTATAGCACATCAGATCAATTGACGGTTCCATATAGGATACAGGTTTGATTCCTGTAGGAGAATGCATATTTTCTTTGAACTTTCTCAAACATTCACAATAATAAATGTAATTAATACTATTTAAAAAAAAAACAAAAAAAAACAGAGTATTAACTTAAATAAATTGTATCTATTAAAAAGAATGTATAAACAGAAAATATATTAAGTAATTGTAGGACTTAATCCATTTCCTTATATATATATATATATATATGTGAGGTATGCAAATCAATTTCAAGCATTGTCATTGCTTGATCTAACCTCAAATATGGGCAGCATGGATGTGGCTTTTTGGTCCTGCTAAGGTCTTACATTCCCTTATAAAGAGGTGGCAATGTTGGGTGTCATTTGTAATAGTTGTTATATAAATGCCACATAAGTAATAAATGAATTCTCTGTGTGTGGCATCTTTGATGATTTTTAAGGTCTACCCTACTGAGTAAAATGTGACCAAATTCATTCTTTAATAAGTTTTCTCAGGTGTGCAGGCCAGTAGACAAAATAAAATGCCATTTAAAATAAACAGAGCATCTACTATACAGGTATCCACTAAAAATTATATTTGAAGTAATAATAATAATATATATATATATATATATATATATATATATCCTTTACATAAAACATCTGGCACACAGTATAAATCTCACCTTATTCAGCATTGGAAATGGTGTGTTGAAGGTTTTTTAAAAGTAGAAAGAGGCCAACTCAAATTCCAACCAATTCAAATTCACAAGACTTGGGAGTAAATGCTACTATTATTTAGACAGCACAAAAACTACATCTTAAGCAGACAAACATGAAGAGAAATTAACAGCACCCCCATTGATAATGGTTAAAGAAGTAACTGAAAGCGCTTGCAACAATAGATACAATGGACAATTTTTACACATCCTTACATCCAAAATGAAAGAGTATTAGAAAAACTAAACAAAAAATTCATCAATTTTTCATTGTCATACTCAAAACATCTGAAAGGTTGCTACCCAAATATACATTGTATGAGTGTGTGTGTGTATATATATATATATAAAACTGATCTTGAATCTCATAGAAACCAATTAAGAACTTGGAGTAGGTGTTTAATTTAAGAGTTTTCAGGTTTACACTTATTTCATTATGACCCTTAAACACTTGGCATTATATAAAACTATCTGAATTAGAAGAAACTAAGTTTTTCTTCCTGAGAAGCTCAAACAAGGATTTCAAAGAGAAGAAATAATGCAAAACTTCTAGAACTCATGGTCCATATCAAAACAGGAAAGATGAAATAAAATTAAATATAAAACGCTAACAAATCACAGTATTGATTTTTTTTTTCCTGGAAAGAAAATTTTTTTTTACAAATTGCATAAAAATATCAATGACAATAGATTCCAAATCAGTAGGACTAGTTTTAAAAGCAGAAGAATAAACAAATTAAAAAGAAAGTTTTCTAATTCATTTCAAATTATTTATTTTCTTTCCTTTTTCTTTGCCAAATACCCTGTGTGTTTATTTTCATCTTTCCTAGAGTTTTAATTACTTTCCTTCCTTATGTATCACCAAGTCCACAAACATAGCCAACAGCTCAAAAATAACTGCTGTGTGAAACAATTACCATGAAGCCAGTTATTAAGATGCAATTTCCAAAAATCTCAAAATAAGATAATATAAGATTTATAAATGAACACAGACATACAAAAACATTGATGGATCTCTGGATGCACACACGGATATACACAATGTGTTTGCATTAATGTATTTGTATATATTTGAATATTATACACAGCACAGGTACAAAGAAAGTAGCAACCAGTATCATAAGATGATAAAAAAAAAAAATATTCTGACGAGTGTGAATTGGCATTTTTCCAAATTCTTTAGTTTAATTTTTCGCTCAAGTAATGAGATGATTTATCAATTTATAAATGTACAGATCATTTCTCTAATCTTTTGTCTGTTTCAAAGATAAGTATAACAAGAAACAAATACAAAACAGAAAAAAATGAGAAAAAAATATGAAGACAATTACATTCACAAAGTTTTGCATGTCTTTTCTTGTTTTTTTTTTTTCTAAATAATATTCAGGAAAACTTATGAACAAGTTCAGAAAACGTAAAACATTTTTATAAGTTTATTTATGCTGTGTATATATTTGTACACATATATATATATATATATATATATACATATATATATATGTGTGTGTGTGTGTGTGTGTGTGTATATACAGTGTAACCCGGATATAAGAGACCCGGATATAAGAGAGATTTTCTCTGGTCCCAAATTAGAGCCTGTGTTAATAAAACAAAATAGACAAAACCCGGATATAAGACAAACCCGGATATAAAAGACTTCTTCTCCGGTCCCGACAACTCTCTTATATCCGGGTTACACTGTATGTATGTATATATATATATCTCATTTATACACCTATCTATGGTCAAATTTTAGCCTATGAGTGCCGTTTTTCATATAAAATGAAAGTCAATTCTTACTAGATCAATAACTTAACTTTCATCATTTGACTTTTGAAGTTGGTATAGTTTTTATTCTAATTTACAGATTTTTGGCACCATTTGTAAAAAACTGGACAATGGCTTCTTTGCAAAATCCATCCAGCTTGTCCAACTTTCTTTTCAACACAAAAAATCCCAGAATATGATATTCAGAAATTTAGGTTTGTTTCAATATGTTCCTGTTGTTCTTGAATTTTATGTATTTCCAAATCAAGTGTGGGTTACAAGGAATTGAATGATTTTGTGGAAGCGTTTGTTGCTGATGCAAATGCGTGCACCCAAAAGTTGAGGGAATGGCGGTGGCAAGGAGTGAATGTGTCCCTGTTAGATTTGAGGAAAAAATGCAAGCAATCCTGGGCCTCTTTGCCCTCTATGTTAATTCACTACACGAAAAAATATGCCCCTTGAGCGTTTTGTGTCGTAGTTTTAATGGATTATAGATTCTACAAAGTGATAAACAAATGAAAACAAAAGAACTTAGTAACAAAAAGGTAAGGATGTGACACTTCTCCAATTGAGCCCAAACAAATAAATCAGGTAGAAATGAACACTGTATGAAAATTTCCTTTTTTTTTTTTTAAATTAATTACTTGGTATTTCTATCTTCAGGGTCACAATAGTGGAACATCTAGGAGAAATAAACTGATACAGTTTTCATTTCCACCTGATTTATTATTTTATTGGAGAGGTGTCAATGTAATCAAGCACTAGCCTGACTTGTACAATTAGGGGCATGTCACTGTAACAAAATTGAGCAAGAGTCAGGTGGTTAACATCCACCAACAAATTTTGTTAGGTCTGTCAACCCATCAGTATCAATATAAGTCAAAGTTTACAAAGAAGATTCCAAGAAGAACCAAACTAAAATTCACCTCGAGAAAGAAGCATTGTAAAGATCACAGAGCCGTTCCAACATGTTTACAAAATCTCATGTAATAATTGGCAAATTGACTCAGTAGGATGGTTGCCAATGAGTATTAGTTGCATGCACATTTCCATTACACAGTCCAATCACAGCATGTTCAGTGCAGGAAATTTTCAACGCCACCTTGTATTTGAAAGGTCAACTCAGGAACACTAATAATATTTTTAATGATCTATGCTTCATGTTTGGTTTTCATAAGCTTACCTCAGGCCATTCACAATCTTTAGAGGCAAACTATTCTGTCCTTAACATTTTTAAAGTACTGTATTTCAGGTCATGATATAAAAGCAGCTTTACATTGCCTATTACCCTGTGGGTCTCATCAACTCTGAAAAATATATAACAGCCTTATCAAAAGGTAAACAAGTTGAAAGATGAAACAGACATAAGATTTTTGTGTTAACAATTCAAGCATAAGTTTTAAATATATATATATTAGATTAATGCAAAAGTTCTTAGCATTCTACAATGTTAAAAAAATCTTAGAAGTGTCTTTGAAGTTAGCTTTCTATTTCTGGTGTTAAATATAGCTTGTCATTTATAAGCATTATGTTTTGTGAGGTCAACAAACACTTGTTGCCACTTTTGTAATCTTTGTTGTAATAGAGACTTTGTAATTGCAGATACAACTATAGTAACTCCATTGAACAATACTGGTGTCAGATGCCTTCGAATAACACTTGCACTAATAGTACTTGCTCGATAATACTTGCTAGAAAAGTAACCATCGAATAGTGATCTGAATAAAGAAATAGTATAGTGAATAGTATAGAGAAAGAGGATAGTGTAGAAATAGTGATCCGTATAGTAATAGAGGACAGAATAGAAAGAGTGATCCGTATAGTAATAGAGGACAGAATAGAAATGGTGATCCATATAGTAATAGAGGACAGAATAGAAAGAGTGATCCGTATAGTAATAGAGGACAGAATAGAAATGGTGATCCATATAGTAATAGAGGACAGAATAGAAAGAGTGATCCGTATAGTAATAGAGGACAGAATAGAAATGGTGATCCATATAGTAATAGAGGACAGAATAGAAAGAGTGATCCGTATAGTAATAGAGGACAGAATAGAAATGGTGATCCATATAGTAATAGAGGACAGAATAGAAATAGTGATCCGTATAGTAATAGAGGACAGAATAGAAATGGTGATCCATATAGTAATAGAGGACAGAATAGAAATAGTGATCCGTATAGTAATAGAGGACAGAATAGAAATGGTGATCCATATAGTAATAGAGGACAGAATAGAAATAGTGATCCGTATAGTAATAGAGGACAGAATAGAAATGGTGATCCATATAGTAATAGAGGACAGAATAGAAATAGTGATCCGTATAGTAATAGAGGACAGAATAGAAATGGTGATCCATATAGTAATAGAGGACAGAATAGAAATAGTGATCCGTATAGTAATAGAGGACAGAATAGAAATGGTGATCCATATAGTAATAGAGGACAGAATAGAAATAGTGATCCGTATAGTAATAGAGGACAGAATAGAAAGAGTGATCCGTATAGTAATAGAGGACAGAATAGAAATAGTGATCCGTATAGTAATAGAGGACAGAATAGAAATGGTGATCCGTATAGTAATAGAAGATAAAATAGAAATGGTGATCCCTTAGACACTACGCTAATTCCCATATACACATTTCCTTTACAATCACATGGTCTACTTATTAGAAATGGAATCACCTGTGTTTGCTCACCGGTGATCTGTGTTCAAACTCCAGTGTTGTCAGCGACACTTTATTTCTATATAACATCATGAAAAATTCATAAGCTACAAAAATGGGTTTCCCATCAACTGATGAAATTAGCATCAGTTTGGCATTTAAACATTTGCTTTTTATTCTTGTTCAAGAGGAAAAAGCCATTTAGAACAAAATATTTTCCATCAATGAAATAAAAATTTATTATTATAAAGATCCCCCACCAAAAAAAACGTAGTAGTTTTAAACATAATCACTAATTCTGTCTAGCATTTACTTTCATCAATTTTTTTAAAGATGTTTTTGATGTCCTCATCTTTGTTGTCAATACAAAGTTTCAGCCATTATGCCCTCTGATGTTTTTCAGTTGCTTTTTCCATCCAGGTAACCTTCAGGGAATTTCAAACAGAACCCTTTATTTAATCTACAAGATTACCTAGTTATCATTTCATTACCTATGTTTAGTGAAGTCTTGTTCTTTTTTTTTTTTCCAATCCTGTTTCAGCTGTACTACACAAACCAGGGATTGAACTGACAATTATTATGCCACTAAATTCACAAACCATTGTTTTGATCCTTTCAGCTCTTAATCTAACTGTTGATAGTAAAAACTCCTTATTTCAGAAATTCAAACAAACTTGCTTTTCATTGCAACTTTACTCAAGTCATTGATCAATGGCGGCAAGTACATTGTGCAAAGCATGAATAAATAAGTTCTCAGGCTTATACACAAATATCTTTTGCCTACGAGAAGCTTGTTTGCATACACAAGCTAATTCTCATTTCAAGACCTATCTCAAAATTATATTTGTTTTTTATGAGATTATTATCAACTATAATTATTAATTTTGTATTTACCTTCATTTTTAATGTTTGATTATATTTCAATTAATAAAAATAGTGCAATTTTCAGCATTTCCATCTTAATGGAATCATCTGAAGGGAAAAGTGGTAATTTGGTAAGATTCAAAGAATATCCTCTATGATGAATTGCTGGAATATGGATAAACTGTTACATGGTCATTTTAAAGTGAACATTTTAAGGTGGATGCATTGGAAATGAAAAGGTATTATATTTTTGACAAAAAAGTTGAACAGAGGTTTTACTGTATAACTGTACCCATTCTTAGGCTACAAATGCAACTAAGCAAAAAAGATGATGGAACTGGTATGGGGAAATTCTTCCATGTGTGGTACACTAACTTGTTTCATGTCAAAGACATTCAAGATATTTAAAGATTCCAAAAAGAATTTGCCAAATACAAACCAAAATCAGAAATATAGATGAAAAAATGCATAAAGTCAGAAAAGGCCAAGGAATTACTTTGATGAGTAAATAATCAGGTTATTTTTTTTATAAAAGTATTTTTTTAAAAATCCAATCAATTTTTTGCATTAGTATAATATATAAACGAAATGTGATTAAACACTATCATGGTTGACTATGGTGATAACAGCTTCCAATTAATGATACATGGAATATATGGTTGTTGTAGAGTGGTCTGCACAAGTCTATCAACTCAGTGAGCTTCTTTTTTTTTTTTTTTTTATTAAGGTCAACCAAAAAAATGCTGAAGATTAAGGTTAACCCCCAAAATGCTTAAGATAGAATGAAGTATGTGATATAAATATAAATTGAGAAAGTGAAAATTATGTGGATATAGAGGATAGATAAAGACTGACCCTAAATTTTAAGTGGTTAAGATTGTATTGTGAGAGGAAGCATCCATATGAAAGTCTGTTTCACAAAGTAGTAATTCTGAGGGAGAAGCTTTCCTCGTTAAATAGTGAAATATGCTTCTTACCTAATATGTGTAGAAGAACTATCAACCATTAAATTTATTTAATGTCAAAATCATGAGTCAAAATTCATCACTGATCTACTTTACCTCTGGGTTAAACGGTCAAGCATCTACCCAGAATTTGGTCTCTTTTGGGGTGGATTCAACCTTGCTGCAGCAGATGCTATCAGCAGATTTTAGATCAATTGCTTCCACAGTCCTAAAATTCTCATGTTTATTAAAATGTATTAAAATATACCAAAGTTTTTTTTGGTTCTTTACTCACAGACATCAACTTATGATGCACTGAAAACACAGTAAAGGTTTTTAGGTCCATTGTGTTTCAGATCTTTCAACAATCAGACACTTTCACATCAGCAACACACCAAGACTTTTCTCCCGTTGCAAGCACTACTCCACCCACAGCACTTTTCTCTTGATCCACAACCATCCTGAAGCAACTTCTGTTGGCTCAGTTGCCATAGCTCTTCAACCTCTGGCTCCTCTGATGCCCTGCATGGTGTAGGACCTGGAGAAAGGACCATCCCACAAACTCCACCCACACCTCACCTTCATAGGCCACCAACAGTTGCTTTGGCATTCTTCCACCAATTCCATGTACTTTGTCACCACCCTGCCTCTTTGTTGTTGGCCACCTAAGTTCAGTGCTCCCAAAGAACTGAACTCCAAGAGAATGATCCACTAATGATTAGCTAATAAATAATAAAATACTCAATTACTCTGCTAAAAAAAATCCTTGACCAGCCCATTTTGTCAGCACATTTTGTTATGAAGTAGAGTAATCTCTGGAATAGACGTTGTCAAGTCAACAGATGGTAGCTCAACTGGCATTCACTATGACATATTCCTTTTATAGCAGTATCTCATTTACATACAATATTACACCTCCCTGAACTGAAATGGCCTTATGCTCTTCGTTGATCTTCGGAATCTAATCTGTCTTTCTTGGTGTGTATCGGTGATTTCTTCTTATAGGGAAACTAGGTCTAAGTTAATTTTCCTCTTCCGACATCTCGTCAGACTTTTGGTAATTGTCATCCATAGACTGTTCAGTTTCACTAATGGATTCATTAGACCCTTCCTAACCCTTCATGTTCTTTACCTTCAGATTCTTTGTTCATTTCTATATCATCAGGTTCCATTCTGCTTCTGAATTGATCCGCATGGGCCTGTACATTTTGTCCCTTTTTCATTAGTATTGCTGTGTTGCATCCTTTCTGTACTACAAAGTTTGCCTTCTCTGGATGAGAGTCTTTGTCTTTTTTATACCGCAGACTTTCACTTATTGAAAATGACATTGTGATGGGAGCTCTAATCTGTCCCTCTGCATTGATATGTGGAGGGACCTTGTAGTCTGCCAGCATGTGGAATCGTCCTATTGCTTAACATTAATCTTGGTAAGTAACTCTCTATATTATCATTAGAAAAAGGGGAAAATGCTTTTAGTCCCATTTTCACAGTCTGCACCATTCTTTCTGTGATTCCATTTGATTGTGGGTGGTAGGGTGCGTTTTATATGGGACGCACCCAATATGCTTTAGCCACAAGCACAAACTTCCTCGCAAAATTCTGGTGCATTATTTGAGACAAAAGTTTTAGGCATCTTATTCCTTGAAAATATTGTTCTTAATATTTGTTTTACAGTGGTGGGTTTCTGTCAGCAACCTTAATTACTTCGGGCCATCCTGAAAATGACCCCCCACTAAAATTAAAAATAGCCCCCCATGCTTTTACTATGGGTTATGATCCATGTGTAACCCCATTTCTTTAGGCCACAAGTGAATTTTGTTTTACTGAAATTTTTTTTTATTTTGTGCATCTTTTTACATAATCTTCTACATTTCAAGAATATCCTGGCCACCACACTTGTAATTTTAATCTCATTTGTGTTACTGTTATACTACAATGTACATCATTGTGTACATCTTTTAGTACTTCTTTCCTTAAATTTTGTGGGGGTATTATAATATCTCAATTGTATATTACCGTAATTCCTCATGTATAATATGCCTTCATCCATAATAGGCACACCTAGAATTGTGCTGAAAGTGTGGGAAAATGCTTCTACTCATCCATAATATGCACCACTTTTTTGGCAATCAAACCATATAAATTGTACCTCTCCAATTTCATTACAGCCAGCGTTTCCTACTCTGACTGAAAAAAAATAGTTTTAAGCATAGAATAATATTATTCTAATTTAGTTTTAAAATTCTTATTTTACAGTAATTTTTTAAAGATTTTTTGTGGCTGTGTATAATATGCACCCCTGCTTTTGCTTATTATTTTTAAAAAAAAAATGCAGATACAGCACAATCATCTGAAGAAAGAAATAGCCTTTTGTGAAACTATCACTTAGAAACAAATTGTAACAGAGAATTGGGTCAGCCCAATAAAAGACTCCAAGTTGATTGTATATGGTGCTGTAAGCACCAAGAGTTGTGTCCTCTTCCACAATGGCCTAGAGTAGGTAGCACTGACTATTTACATATGAACAATACTGGGTAGGTATTAGCCAATAGTCAGTATGGGTCTGGGACTGGGAGAGCTATATAACACTAGGTTTTTCTCAGTCAAGAGAAGTGCTCTCAACATGCAGATTTGCGAAAACCAGACAAGACGAACACAAGCTATTTTGGTGATTTACAGATGATGATAGACCACAAATTCAATTTAAAGTTAATTCCCAAGTTTGACAGATCAGTGTCTGGTCTTCCATTGGTTGAATAGTTAAAAAAGCTGGAACTCGTTTGCAGTCTATGTGGAGTGAAGTCTTTAGAGCATGTGATCCCTCTGAGACTGACATGCGAAGCATTTGCAGTTTATCAACAACTCGATGACAAAGCAAAATCCAACGTTGACTAGATAAAGAGTGCCTTAGTTACAGCCTTTGCTATGGATTCATTTATAGCACACAAACAGGTTGCCAGGCAATGTAAAGTAGACTCTTCATGCATTGTCTAGGATGGACACACTGTCTATTGACCAGCTGCTTGCCTGAGCCTGGGAGATTTTGAGAGATGAGGAGATGGAGGAATCATAGTGGTAGCGGCAGAAAGTGCTTCAGATGCAATGGTATTAACCACATGGCAAAAGATTGTCTGAGCCGAGAAAATGGCAAAGGAAGAAAGCGATAACAATCCAATACCATGTGCTGTTACTGTTGCCATAGAGTGGGCCATATATCTCGAAACTGTCCAAGAAAATGTGAGAAGAGATATGTCAGTGCTAGTATCTTCTTCAACCCAGCACTAGCTGCGATCCGAGTTCAGGTTGATGGTAGAACCATCACCACACTAGTCGATACTGGTTGTTCGCTATCTATAGCCATTAGAGAGATATGCCAGTCATGGATGAAATGGCCTGTATGCATAACAATGACAGATGGGGTGATCAGAGGTGTTGTGGGATTGGAGTCATTGCTTTCCGGTTGCAAGGTGGAAGACCTGTCAAGATTGATGTATTGCTGGTGCGAGAAAAGCCACTTGGTTTCAAACTTCTGATAGGGATGAATGCAATCAAAGAATTAGTGGGAGTAGGAATCACTCCTTTGAGTGCAGTGGAGTTATTCGACAAAAAAACCATCCCTCTATGCGACTCTCACCATAGATGAACCAGACTTTAGCTTAGCGTTCAATCAGAAAAAGAATGTATGAACAGCATCATGGAAGTGGACCGAAAATCAAGCACCAATGAGCCTACGAAACAAGATAGCTGAGTATCCTGTGTTTGAGCTAGCGCATAAGGAATATAACCAGGAGTTAAAAACATGGATGGATAACGGCTGGCTCATACCATATCCTGAGGAGGAGCTTTTGACCTGCCAAGGGTTTAGTTCCACTGATGGCTGTTATCCAAGAGAGCAAGGAAAAGGTACACCCTGCAGTGGATTACGAGTATGTAGACACATTCAAAGAAAGTGCGGCTGTCTGTGCAGGCAGGCTAAGGGAATGGCAACAATACAGGCATAATGTATTGCTGTTGGACCTTCGGAGAGTGTACCTGCAGGTCCACGTACACCGGTCACTATGGCCTTTCCAGACCAGTTTACTGAAAAGACCTTACACAATTAGGCTTTGGTCTCAATGCGGTGCCTCTTATAATGAAAACAATTATCAAGACAGTACTGTTGCAGGATGAAGCAATCCAAGAGGCCACTTTGGCATACATAGATGACATCTTTGTTGACGAAAGTGCAGTTTCCATGGCGTGCATCGGAAAGCATATATCTGACTTTGGACTGATCTGAAAGGACCCCATGAGACTGAACGATGATGTAAAAGTGCTTGGTTTGAAAGTCTGAGGGGAGCACTGTGTGCTTTGATGAAAATGAGGGAGTAAGTTCCTATATATTCCAACTGTTATCACATGTCATAATACATTTTCTCTCTGCAGAAAACTTGCAGGTCATCTTCCAGTATGAGGTTGGCTTAGCGCAAGTGCAGCATTCTTAAAGCAACAGGCCACTGCAGTAAACAAAGGTCGGGGTGATGAAACCTCCAACACCCTGCTGAAGCACATGATCCACAAGATGGTGACAAGAGTGCATCAAGAAAGAAGACCCTGCAAGAGGAGGATGGTGTATGAGCAGCTAGGAAATGACAGTGTAGGTGGATGCAAGTTCCCTGGCCACTGGGGTGGCACTGGAAGTGAATGGAGACATTGTGGAGGACGCATGCTGGCTTTATCACGATGTTGACATTTAACATTAATTTAGCTGAGCTTGATGCAATGTTAAAGGGCATAAACTTGGCCCTTCATTGGAATGTGAAAGTGTTGCATCTAGTCAATGATTCTGTTTGTACATACTGCTGGATCAACAATACCTTAAACAGAAAGGCATGCTGAAAATGAAGGCAGCATGTAAAATGCTCATGTCGAGATGACTAGGGAACCTTCGGGTGCTAACTGCAGAGTATGGCTACAACTTGGATGTAAGGCTGGCAAAATTCAACCAAAATAAAGCTGACGAACTTACCAGAGTTCCACAGAGGTGGTTAGATTTGTCGAAGAAGGACACCTCTCCTCTCCTCTCAGCACATGGTGCAGCTGTAGCATAGTTGGAACCATGCGAAATAATGAAAATACATCAACATAGCAGTTACCCTGATGTTAAGTGTACTACTTACTTTGTCAGGCAATTTGATCCTTCCATACCTATTAAATCTGTCAAGATTCAAGATGGTGTTTCAGAAATGTCCTGAATGTCAGTCCATAGATCTGGCACCGGTGCACTGGCCAAATGGAAGATTAGGTGTTTGCAGTACATGGTTCAGGCTGGAGATGGATGTTACACATTATGGCTGCAGTCATTATCTAACCTTGATTAACTGTGGGCCAACATGGTTCTCTGTTTGGTGACCCATAGCACAACAAGATTCTGAAAGCATTATCTGGCAGTTGGAGTCAATATTTTGTGAGAGAGGTCCGCCATACAAAATCCTTACAGATAACAATGTGTTCACCAGCAGGTTATTCAAGGCTTTCATGGAGGAATGGGGTATCCAGCTGTGTCCAGAAACAGGATAAAAGAAAAGTGCCATAGTACCATAAAACGGATTACAGTGCGGAAGCAGTGCCCCATGTAAGAAGCTGTTTACTGGGGTATAATGCAACACCAAAGGATGATACGTCAAGCCCAACTGCACCAGCTAATGCAATTCATACTTATGAGGTTAGACTTGGGGGCATTGATGCTGTACCTGCACTAACACCATGGACAGTGCATGAAATCTATAAAGTTGGAGATGTTGTGTGGGTGAGACCACCCCAAAACTGATGTACCTCCAAATTTACAACTGGGAAGGTCACTAGGATCATTAGTCCACAATCTGTCCTGATTGATGGCATGCCGCACAATGTTAAAGACCTGCATGGGACCAATGCTCTACTGCAAGCGACACCAATGATTCATCCACAAGAGATGGGGAGTTGGAAATAGATTCCCAGATTTTCAATACACATCCTGTCACAGTGGAGATGGATAGCAAAGGAGCAAAGAAGGAAAATTCCTGCCCCTTGCATGTTGGTGCTATTGTTGTGGATGTGAGAAGATGTTAGAAAGGTATCAGGTTTGATTGGTCAGAAGGCTTAAAATTGGGTGTGTTCAATAATCTTCCATCCACAACAACACAAGACAAAAATAATGATTCAAAACATAACAATTGAATTTATTAAGTGTTTTGGTGTACATGCATAAACTGAAAAATTTGAAAGAGTTATGTCTCTTAGATTAGGAAATATTTATACCTGAGCTCATAAAAATTAGCTTAACTATTAAACTGTAGTTTATAAGAATGAGTATGTGTTGAATGTTTGGAATTGTATATTGGACAAGTTGGTAAGACTTCAGAATTGTACTTGCGTGATTGTTGTAAAGTTTTTTTATGTTTGACTGCATTAGTCAAGACAGGAGTTCTTTAAGGGTCACATTTTGGCAGCAGAGATGAGACGCGAGAGTGACGAAGAAGAGGGCGAGAATTACTCATGTTTGGCTTTTATAGTATGTTGTATCACATGACAAGCTCAACTTTAGTTGGCGTGAAAACAGACTTGTCACGTGCAGGCGATTTGATTGGTCGGAACTGACCGATCAGCAAGCTAGATTGGAGGAGATTAACCAATGAATGCTCGTTGCAATAATTTCTATGCATGCTGGTGGTGATAATCACAACAGGAAGAGTACATTTCCCAGCGGAGGTAACTGGCTGACGTGGAAGATTCCACACTATGACCAGGAGATCAGATGGGGAGCATAACAGAGAATCGGGTCAGCCCAATAAAAGACTCTGAGTTGCTTGTATGTGGTGCTGTAAGCACCAGGAGTTGCATCCTCTTCCACAATGGACTGTTGAGAGAAGACCATCTACTAAGAGTAAGTGGCGCTGACTATTTGCATATGAGCAATACTGGGCAGGTATGAGCCAATAGTCAGCATGGGTCTGGGACTGGGAGAAATGTTACAGAATGTGAAGGCCAGAGCCAGGATGATCAGCGACTGGTCAAAAACCTCATGGGCATGGTATTCTAACAGTGATGGATTGTTCGGATTATTGGATATAAATCCAAAATGGCGCAAAGTCAACAGAGGACCCATAAGAATTTTGAAGCATCAGTACACTTCCGACACCTAGAATCTAGAGACTGGCTAAGACCATGAGCAACATGCATTCTCTTGAAGTTCTTCTTCCCACTGCCTCTTAGAATCCAAGCTGCTACATCAGTCCCTCACCTTTAATAAAATAAGTCAAAGAAAAAACTGTCTTTTTGTGAATACGATCTATGCAGTAATGTTGCGGTCCAGTGATGACATGAAACTCAACACAAACAAAAAAAGAATCAAACCAAAATCAGTCCCTTGTAGGTTTATATGATAATGTTGAGGTCCAATACAAATAAACACAAGGCTAATTGACAGGTGACACTTTCATCTAAAGCAAGTTTAATACAAATAACAGACATCTGCCTGTCTTCATGCATTTTTATTGACAAGTGACATGGGACCAAAGCCTCAACAGACACCCAGATGCATCAGGTTTCAAAGCTGGTGTCACATTAATTTTTGTTATTCTTATTAAAACTCCCTAGAGTTTGGGACAGATTCTTTTCTTTGCATGTATTCAATAAACTCTCACAGATATATACAAATAAGAAATTCTGATGTATTTATTATACACACAGGGCTTGCAGACATATGCCGAAACATTGGTTCTCGTTTGATCATCAAAGTTAAGCAATGTCAAGCGTAGTCAGCATTTAGGTAGGTGACCGTTTGGATGTGCATGTGGTGTAATGGATAACAGCTTGAAATTCCAGTCCAATTTCAGTTAGGTTTGTTATATTCATTTACATGCAAATATACCTTGGGAAAGATCTGAATCAATCTTTTCTCCTCCCCACTAGGAGTTAAACAGTAGGACTTGTATCCAAAAATATCCCCCCCACCAAAAACAAAGAAAAAAAAATGAAAAATTCTTTCAATCCAAAAATATTTGCTGGCTTTAAATAACCTACAAAAAGTTGATAAACCATAAAAAACAAATCAATCAATGTCTTTTCCAAGAGCAGTAGTGCAAAGCAAATGCAACAGACCTAGATATCACTTCCATTTTCCATGCCAATAAGTTATATAAATAGCACATAAAATATTGTTGGGAAAAAAAAAAATTCATCAGATGTATTTGATTTCTTGCCCAACTTATCAGGGAATAGCCAACTGAATAGCATTAAACTTTTTTAAAATAGACACTTTAAAGTTTTGTCATACAAGATGAATTAAATCATGAATTACTCAGAAAGTTTGTACTGATGATGAAACAAAAAAAAAAAATTACTTGCACATGTATCCACTAGATTCAAACCCAATGATAAACTAAATTCTCTAAACTGTGTGGGAGAAACCATTTAATCCATCGTACTTTAAACCATTCAGCCACAGACAGCATCACAGCGAAACAAGATTCTCAAGACAATCAACTTTGTTGCAAGAGCAACAACTTTTCCTGCATTAAATTTATAAGAGATCTTTTGAGAAAAAAAAAAAAAAATCACAATTTTAAGGTCATAATTTGTTATTAAATGCACAAGTCATCTAATGATGGCTACGTGTAGCAAATTTATCATTTGTTAAACAGAATTATAAGGTATATATTGAAGCATTTTAAAAGAAAACATTTCAATGATAATTTTAATATTTACATGAAGTAACATAAAAATTGAGGACATAATCCTTTTGTTTTAACTACAGATGCTGCAGTTAGGTGGCTAAAAATTTAAAATGCATATATCTTAAAATTCAAGCAGAATTTCTTTCTAAACTCAAAGCAAGGGTTCCATTTGTCCAATTTCTTTTTAACTATTTCACCCCAATCAAGGTAATAAAGCCACTAAGACACAAAAGGAGAGAGAATATGAGAAAAAAAACATTAACAAGAGAGAACAATAAAAGAACAGGAAATAAGACAAAATGACAGTGCATTTAAATTTTTGAAGGTCAATGTTGACTGGAAAGTAAGAAGCTGGAAGAGAGTTCCACATGTGAGAAGTGTGAGAGAAGAAACTTTTAGCATAGAACTTACAATTACATCTGGTCATGTCAACTGTAAATTAATGCAATAAGTACAGGTCAACAATATTTCTCTCCTTGGTTCTCTCCTAATAACAATGAGGCCAGGAGTTATAGCTTTTAATTAATTCACTATGTTCATAGACTTAAATTATCTGCCTCTTTGTGTTACAAATATAAAGTAACTTACTAATTAGAAATTCAAGTACTTAATTTACATATTTCACATCAGATGAGACATTCAATAGACACAGTTCATTGATACTGCAAAAGTTTGGGGAGGTGATGGAGCTTAGAAGCAAAGGAACAAACTTTGAGATGTTCAGAAACGTTCTTGAATTTAAAGTATTTACATTATTTACAATCATACCAATGTCCTCATCTTTCTTGTCACAATTACAACATAACAACGGTGAAGACATTAACCTAACTGCGCATAATATGAATAGTGATAACTCCTTATCCCAAGAATCGAGTCAAATACTTCTCCATTAGGTAGTTTGTCCTTAACAAAAACAGCAACAATTTTTTTTTAAATATTGAGTAAAATACGGTAAATAAATTTTAAGTGTTTTTTTTTTATATCAAATTTTAGCACTAAGATGATCTGATTACTACAAGATTTAACCCTTCAGAAATTTGTGTCTGTGCATGCACACACAAATATGTAAAACTGACATCAAAAAACACAGTTTAATGACTTATAGGCCTTCTTCTCTAAAAGTGCTAACAACCTTAGCATTTAGATCACAGTCCCCATATGTAAGCAATGTGTAAAGAATAGTAAGCAAGGTTGACATTTTTAAATAGTATATTTTCAAAATCTAACTATTGCCATAAATATTCAAACCATATATGACAAATGACTATTAAAATGTTTAACTATTTGAATTGTTTTAAGTAAAACAATTTTGCTATTGCCATTTTATAGCGTATGTAAATCTCTTAAAGAAATTGCATAATGCAGTGGAGCAAAGAAAGGGACTACTTCATAATGGATAAAATTTCAAATACAGAGTTTACTTAAGACTATTTAACAGCTTTTAAAAACTAATGCTTTTCCATACATTTACTTTGTAAAAGGTTAAAATAAAGCTTAATAAACTCCAGGTGACTGGAAGTGAAAGAAAGAGAACAAGACTTTAGAAGGAACTGGAAACTCGGTAATAGCATAAATTTCAGAGTTTAAGCAGAGACATGAAAAGTATAGTTGAAGTAGAATTTAGAAGGAACCGGTAAACCAATCCTGAACAGAAAACAAGAGATAAACCTCTACTCATGTTCAAAAGACCGAGGAGGAGTGTGAACTGGATGATAGGTGAACTTATCTAGTCCTAGTAGGCTGTAAAATAATATTTAAACATAAGTTGAGATACTAAAACAAAGTGGAAAAGCTCTCCAACTATGTGTTTTACCACTTAGTATAGGCATCCTCAGGCTGGAATGAGAGATAAAATATGATGAAATAAAATATGTCCTTATATCAAAATCTATTCAGTAAAAATTCTAAGTCACACCATTTTTTTTTATTTCTTAAAAAAAGAAGCAAGACAAAAAAAGTCAACAAGTGTTTTATTTTATAACTGTTTAAAATATATTACAATCTGCAGAAGAGACTATTTTGGATATCTACACTGCTACATACAAAGAATAGTAATTTCCTGGCCCCAAGGAAAGCATATTAGAGCCAAAAATTACAAGTAACAAATAACCATTAAAGAAGTCACAGTAGAAAGAATGTCCTAGAGGGACCAGTTAAGTAGCATTAAAGAGATAATAAGTGCTTTCAATTTCCCAACAAATGACTCAAACCACCTGATTGATGGCCAACCTATCTGAAGGTTTGAATTTGACTACCCCTTCCTAACCCAACTCTGCAGGTGGGTGAAATACTGTTGTCAACTACATATCCCTACAGTTCCAAGGTATCCTTGGCTAAGACCTAGCACTAAGCAACCTCTCTAAGCAATATCTAAGACTTATTCTACAAAAAGTACTTCATTTTTTATTCACTTCCCTGACGACTTTTTCAATTACTCTAGTATGGTGTAAGTTCAGTACAAAAAAAAAAAAAAAAAAAAAAAAAAAAAAAAACAAAGAAGGAATTATTTCAACCTGATTGATATTCTTAAGAGAGTTGTATCTTTTAATCTGATTCAAAATTATAGTTTTCCTTTTTTCAAGGTGAATTTCTTGAAAGCAGTTGTCATGAATGACTCAGAAAATATCAGAACTAATGGTTTGATGTTTTACAATTTAACATTAAGTCTATCTGCTTAAATTATTGCCTCTCTCAGGATAGATAACACTATAAGAAAAACATGGAATGTGAACCGAACAACAAAAATGTTTTAAAAAAATAAAACAACAGTGAAATAAAAAATAGTAAAGGGAAATATTATTCTTATATATTTGTTGGCTTTCATTTAGTAGCTCAGAACGTAACTTGACACGTTCCTGTTTTAATTTTCACTATTGGTATGTGTTTTTAAATTTACTTGTTCAAGATCACATGCAATTTGCATTGACATAGGTGGCTTGAATTTTTTTATTATGATTTTCTTGATGTTATGGTAGCTAAATCTCTTTTTAAATCTTTCTTTTCATATTACTTTGAGTCAATAGAAAGCAAGTTGACAACAAAACATAAAAAGTCCAGTAATTCAGAATCAATTCTTGTGAAGCTTTCTTTAAATATAGCTTAGAAAAATAAATAAAAATAACAAATTAAACTTTTAAAAAAATACAAGTAAAACAAATGAATATAATATAGAGAAATTTGTTTCTCAAGCAGATTCTAATTTTTTAACACACACAAACAAATACAGTAAATACATATGAAATAAAATAAAAAATGAAGATAGTGTTAAGAAATAGTGTGACTTTGTTGAAAAATCTAAAAGGGTGAAATGAAAAGTGTTATTTTTCCAGCAGAAACTGTAGCAAAACAAATTTGAATAAGAAAACTGTCATTTTTCTCACATCGCAGAAATTTTAACTGTCTTCTTATAGCTTTGAGACGTTGTGAATGTTTTAAAGACTTTTCTTGTGGGTCTCTCATAAGCTTACAATCTATGTGTCAAGTATAAAATATGTTCCAGTTAACAAACCAATTTTGACAATAATACAAAACATAATTGGCATTTATTGAATACTAATGAATGAAATGAACGTTTAATTAAAACATCAGCAATATCTAACATTTCTTTTCTTTCAAAATTCACTTGGCATTAAAAAAATTAGAATATATGCACACACACATATATATATATATATATATATATATATATTTATAACTAAAAACATATACTGTTAAATATAACAGACAATGAATGTCTATTATGTTTAATCATGAGCTGTTCTAAACTTAGTATGGTTGCTTTAATTTTGGGTGAAAATAAAGACAAAAATTGTCCAAAATTTGGATATTTTTTATTGATGGCTCATATGAGCTGAAAGCTTAGATCAAGAAACAGCTTAATAAAAAATACACGAATGTTGGACAATTTTTGTCTTTATTTTCACCCAAAATTAAAGCAACAAGAAAAACAGCTCATGATTAAACATAATAGACATTCATTGTCTGTTATATTTAACAATATATGTTTAAATAATGATCTGATACACTATACAATACACTTTATATATATATATATATATATATATATATATATATATTCACTGTTAGTGATGAATGTAAAGATGATTTTTCGTGACAATACAAACAAATATCTGTTTCTCAGTTTTTTAATTAGTCTTGCTAACTTAATTGATGTTAACAAAATATTCACATCACCTATAACTAAAACTTTTGCTCTTAGTGTTAAGTGATATTCTTGTAAAATCCACAAATTAAGCTACGGTATTTAAATAAAATTAAAGAACTATAGAAACAATTATGTAAATAATTGTCCACTATCTTTAATTAAACTTACATTAATTAATAACTGCTGCCTCAATAGGTATAGCGAAAAAAACATTATTATTTTAACTAGTGTATCTGTGCCATCAAAACTGATGGCAAGAAGGAATGTATTATAAGTAATATGTATTATAATGTAAGTAATTTTCATTTAATCTAAGTACAATTCTGTAATTTAAAGTAGTTTGTTGTTAAAGTTAATAATTGAACAGTGTAAAATTTATAAACATCTCAGGAAAGACATTCATATTTTATCCTCATAAATATTACATATTTACAACCAAAAGTTCCCAAAGCACAATATTTTTTG
Source organism: Acanthosepion esculentum (assembly GCA_964036315.1). Taxonomy (NCBI): domain Eukaryota; kingdom Metazoa; phylum Mollusca; class Cephalopoda; order Sepiida; family Sepiidae; genus Acanthosepion; species Acanthosepion esculentum. Next base: position 34,845 of record CAXIWW010000923.1, on the reverse strand, counting down.
TGTAAACTTTGGAAGGTCTGAATAATTCTTGACAGTCCATAGATTCATTCTTCAATTTCAGAGTGTGGGAAAGAAGGGGATTGTTAAACACAAACAAAAAATTCAGAATTTCATTCTTACTGTGTTGCTGTTGTTTGAGGCAATCTCTTTGCAGTTTGTCAGGGTGGTAGTTTTTTACATGTGAACGTGAATGGGGTCTTGACTTCTGTGTGTCTCATGTCAAAATTTTGCACACTGCCTCTCAATTGTTACACACAAAAAGAAAACTATATATATATATATATATATATATATATATATATGATAATAATAAGACAGAGACTTAAATTATCCATTTCATTTATAATTTTTGTTCCGATGAGTCAAACATCTTGGCATACATGAAATAAAAGTTATAAGCAAAATGGATAATTTAAGTCTCCGTCTTATTATTATCATTGTAATGCTCTGTAGTCTACATTGAGCTCTCCCTGGATTTATATCCTCCTCGGAATTATCCCTTCCAGTCAGAAACTGGTAAAACGTATATACATATATATATATATATATATATATATATATAATTATTTATTGGAATATTACAACATAAATATGTTATAAACATATTTATGTTGTAATATTCAAATAAATAATTATATCTGCTCTACTCTGTATTGAGCACTCTTTAAAGAATAGTAATTGTTGGTTATTGGAATTCGCTCCGTATATACCAATCCCAAACTTGGGTATATATATATGTATGTATGTATGTATATGTGGTGTATTATATATAGAGATGGTAATATAGTGGTGATAACAAAGATAAATGTATTGTTAATGCTACTACTAAAGTTTGGAATTGGCCGAGATATATGGGTGGCAGGATGCATGGAAAATTAGCAACACCTTTTCGGTTACCATTTTCTAAAAATCAAGATTTTTTTCTATGTATTTTTTTGTTAATTTCATTATAGATTATGCATATAACAAAGGGTTAGAGATTGATTAGTGAAAACATTGTGACATAAACTCCCAGAACAGCACGAGTGAGTTTAATTGTTCAAACAAAACTAAGAACGTTAATGACCGTTCTTAAACTTAAAAGACACTATGTTTTAAAGATAGTGCAAACTCAGTGATAACAGGACAAGCAAAACCTGAGCAATACTAAATAAAAACTAGACAAGATACCCATAGGCATAGACAGTAGAATAAGAACAATCTACCCCTGTAGATTAAATAAAGTGTTCAGTTCAAAGTTCCCTGAAGGTTACTAGGATCAACAAGCACATGATGAAGGCTGAAGGACACAGTGGTTGAAACATTATGATAATAACAAAAATGAGGACAATAGCCCCAATGAAAATAATACATTTTAATAATACTTTTTTTTTTAGCCAATTTTCCTTTTTAATGCAATAATAGAAACTGAATCTATAAAAAGATACAATTAAAATTTAAATGAATTTGAACAGGTTGATCAATACATCCTTGTCAAGTTTACCAACTTTTTGGTGTTAGGCATGTTATTAAACTTAAATTATTCCACTAGGAATTTTTTTCTCCTATCTTTATGGAAGTTATTTTCATCTTTAAGTTCCTTATACTTTCAGCTAGTATATTACGGTCACATAAACCTAACATAAAAACCAATTATATAAATTTATTATAAATATAAAAGTAAATAAAATGCATGATTACTTTAAAAAAATGATCTCGAAAAGCAGTTTAAAAGTTTTTAACTTTTCATGTAAGCATTCATAATACCAGTAATTATTTTGCATAGCCAATGATAATATATATTTTTATTACATCAAACATTATTTGAGTGGATACCCATGTTTCAATAAACACCAAATTTTTTAAACAGTGTGTATTACATCTACTGGACTGCACACTCAGGAAAACTTAAAGAAAATGTGCTTTCTGGCAAGGTTTGAACCTGCTTGGTTTGACTCATTTGTTTCTTATGGCTTATCAACCTTTTACAGGTTATTTAGAGCCAGAATATATATTTAGATTGTAAGAATATTTTTTTGAGATTATAATGGTTTAATGATGTAAGTCGTACTAATTAATCCATAACTGGGGGAGAAGAGGTGGATTCCAAGGGTATTTATGTGTAAATGAGTATAACAAAACCAACTGGAACTTGGCTCTCCAACTAACAATTCCGAGCCATCATCAATTATACCACCCACACATCCTGTTATTCCCAAACAGTCACTTATCTAAGTACAGTCCAAGCTCAATGTTGCTTAACTTTGGTGATTGTATGGGAACAGGAGTTTCAATGTGATGTGGCCATAACCCAGTTTGAACCTGTGTACCTTTTACAAGAGAAACCATCACCTGATCCAGCATGCTTTCAAACTCTGCCAGAGAGCACATTCTTTTTATTAAGTTTTCCAGTGTGTGCAGGTCAGTAAGAAAAATTCTTTTGAAGTAATAAAAAATTCATATTAAAAATAAAAATAAAAGCCATTAATATATGTGTGTGTGTGTGTGTGTGTGTGTGTGTGTGTGTGTGTGTGTGCATGTGTGATAAAATTAAAAAAAGTACATGCAATTTTTTTTTTTAAAGTGAAAAAAAAATGTGAATTAAACTCTCCACCACAATATCCTGGATAGTGTGAGGTAAACTTGTCATTTTTCAAAATTTATTACATCTCAATTATGAATATTAGTATCAAGTGTAAGGCAGGAAACAGTTTTATTTGAATTGAAACAATTTAGAGAGACTGCTTATTGAAACATTGGAAACATTCATAATTTCAGCTTTGAAAAGTTTGAGAGTCACCTCCCTGAGAGGCATTTGATATGTCAGTATCCTTAGACTAAATTTTATTTTACTTACCTCTTTTTTTTCAGCTTATTTAAAAATCATTTTCCATCATTAATTTTGACAAGACTGATAGAGTATAGCAAAGAGTCTAAACTCAGAAAAGCAAGAATAACCAATGTTTAGAAAAAGAGGTAAAGGGCTTGATAAAACTGTTGGGCCAATTAGTGTATGATCCCATCATTAGAAAAAAAAAATGAAATAAATTTGTATTAAATTGATTCATGTTATTGAGTGTGGGCTTCGAATGATGATACCTTGAAGAGAAATTAGCAAGCTGTAGATCAAACTAGGTTGACAGCAACAAAAAAGAAAGGAAAGAACTAATCAACAAGAAAGTTCACAGTGGAAAATTTGCAAAAGACTTGCATGGATAATTGACCAATCAGAAGCAGAGAAATGTAATAACCAACTGAATGAAGTCTTCTTTACAAGATGTCCACTACCTGAAGAAATGAATCTAGTTCTGTGTTTGTGAAGGAGGACATGATTTCAAGATATATTTCAATCAGTTTCTTGAGTTTTAATACAAATGTGAGTGAAAGAGAGGGAAAATATTTGTAAAAAGGAATCAATATTTTGAATAAAAATATTCTTTTTAAAAACTGGACCTGTCAAATTGAACTTTTTATGAATCAATAAAATCATGCATAGCAACCTATATGTGCATTACAGAGAATTTGAAATATTTGTGTGTCAAATTGTTATACAAAACCATATTGGCAAATGAGGATACTCATTTTCCTTATTAGTTTTCACCCTTTATATGAAGTTGGGTACCAATTAATTAGTTTCTTAAAGTGCATGTATTTGCATATATAGTGTATATATGGATTTAAATAAACAATTCCAGGATTTAAATGCTTCTTTTTCTTTTACATCAACCCCTTAATCTTAGTATCTGTCTATATTTCTGAGATGAGGTATTATTTACATTATTCGGACTATTGTCCTCATCTTTGTTACCATATTTATTACAACGTTTCGGCCGTTGTACGCTCCGGCCTTCTTCAGGTGGTTGGAATGTCGAACTGAACCCTTTATTTCGCTCACTGGAGTAGACTGTTCTAGTTCCACGTGCCATGTCTAATGGATGTCAGTTATCAGTTATCTCCAGTTAATTCCCCTCTGAAAGTTCTCCACTGCTTTAACCAGGTACTGAACTCCCACTCTTTTGGGTCCTGTCACTGGATATAACTAACGCCTTTATCCACTGTGCCATGTGTCCTTCAATAAATTCATTTTCCCATGATGCAAGTTATAAAGAAGCCAGAAAGGGTTTCTAGTCACAAAAGCGATTTTATTGCCCCCACTTCCAGAAAGGACAGCATTTTTCACTTTCTCATCTTGTTTTCAAGATGTGAACCACATGGTAATAGTGTTCCCACTGGGGAATGTTAGTTTCCCCAGTTCACTGACTACTGAACTTTTTCCACTTACCAACAATATTGTTGGACATGTTTTAGCAGCCCTACTCATGAAGTAGAGGTCTGGTCTTTCCAACTCAGTGTGAGGCTGAATTGAACTCAACCATCTTTACCTGTTCTTATCCTTATTTCCCATTAATTATTTTTGAACAGAAATGGAAAACAGAGATACTCAAGAGACATTTAATTTTGTTTCAATACAGTCAACATAAAAGAAATAAAAATCCATAGTAGAAACTCAAATTTTTTTGAATGATGCTTCTGTCTTCTTTGTTTATATATTAAACGCACACCTTCACATAAAAAAATAGACACAAAACTCACACACTTGTTAAGATCCACAGACTTAACAAAAGTGATTTGTTTCTTTTCTTAAGTTTGGACAACTCTCAAATATCAGTGTGCCAATATTTTTGGAGGATTGTGCTGTCATCCAGACTCTGTATGTGTGTGTGTGTGTGTGTGTGTGTGTGTGTGTGTGCACATATAAAAAGTATACTCAGCTTACAAGTGGTTTTCTTTGTGGAAAAGGAGATACAGGTGCAATTCCCATTAGGATGAAGATTTATTTTAGAAGGACTTCTTCATCTGTATGCC
>CAXIWW010000923.1:10000-20000 GCA_964036315.1 Acanthosepion esculentum | reverse complement strand
CATTTTTTTTTCTTTTTTGCTTACTTTATCATTTTTGAAGGAAATCACTTCCTCGGGTCAGAGAAGAAATGAATATCTTCCTGGTTGTAGTTTAAGCTGTCTTCTAATTGAGTTTACAATTTCAAGAATATAGATAAAGACTGGTCACTTTGATTTTGTGAAACAAAGTAAAGTGTAAAATTTTGTCTCGAAAAAAAATCATTTCGCATTTTCAGCTGGTCGAAGCGATACCGTTTTAACTCGATGTAAAAAAATAATTCAATGAATAAAAGCACATACAAATTACATATTTAGAAAGATTATATTACTTTCTTTCCAGCCATAAGAATATTTTTTTTAGATTGGACCAGAGATACATGAGATATTGCGAGTTGAACGGATTAAATATTATCAATCTCAAACAAAATCAGATATCAACAGGAAATGCTATCATTACACAAGAAAATGGACGGCTTCCTTAGAAAGCAAAAATACTAAATTAAAAACCTAAAAAACCGAATCAAAAACCGTAGTATCAAGGAAAACTATACCAGAAACCGATACCGAAACATAAACTGTCAAATCACCCAACTTTAATATATATATATATATATATCAAATTGTAGAACGAATAGTAAGATTACAGCGTTCAGAACATTAATTTAAAAATAGTGCTCAATACATAAAGTAGAGCCGTAAACATTTATTTATCTTATGCAGTGTTACATTATAACATGCACATATCCACTACAAAATTGTACATTTTTGTTTCAATGTCAAAAAAGGGGAAACTTTTTTTTATCCATTTGTTCAATGTATACAACCAAATGTTTTGTGTACAGCCCTCAAATTTACTATACATAATTACTGAACACAGATGAATCGTTCATGTTATATTTTGTGTTTATCAAATGGACACCATCATTCTACTGCTTTTATATTATAGGCAAATAAGTTAGTGATTTTAACTTTACTGTTTAGTGTCAAGATCATATTTTTTCTTTTACTACTAAGGTCTAAATAAGAAAATATTTGTGGGTTTAGAAAAAGGTAATTTTACAGAAAAATTAGTTTGCTAAAAATTTAGTTTCATAGTATTTCTTCATTGGAAATTTACGAAGAACAAACAAAATCTATTTTGTTTTACTTTTATGCTACTAATTACTATTATAGAGTTACTGTACATGACCAGTGTGGCTGAAAATAGAACTTGATGTTTATTTATGACATGGATATCATCTAAAAATAATAAAAAAGTTAGATTCAAAATAAATCCATTAATTCTCTCTATATATATGTGTGTGTGTGTGTGTATGTATCAAATTTCAGATATAACTAAAACATATCTGTAAAAGGACAACATGAATAAAGACATAAAGGACAACTTATCTTAGTTTACACATTTCATCCTCTGTGCGACTTTGTCAAGGCAAAATAAAATCATTACATTTGCCTTGATAAAGTCCATCAAAGGACAAAATGTGTCACGTAAGATAAGTTTTCCTTTCGTCTTTATACATATTTATAAGCATGTGTGTGCGTGCACACAAATATATATATATATATATATATATATACACACACACACAAAATAAAATGATGTATATCGGCATCATTCCCTAAGAATTCCACCATGAACTTATTCAATTTAAAAAAGAAGTTTAGCCACTTAACTACTCTAATGCTGAAAACTGCTTTGTCATGAGGAATCCAGACCCCAGACTTTCCCCTCTTCATTGCAATAAAAGTTGATTTTCTGGTCTTCAAGAATGGCTGTTGTTTTTATACGTGGGTTGAAAACTCACTTATTGGAATGATATTAAGAACTTGAATCTTAACATATAAAGTCAACATCATACAGGAGATGGTAAATGAGCTGCCAAAAGTACTTGAACCCCACAAAGTAAAATGCAATAGCAGCAAAACCTTCAGTGAATAACTTATAATGAACAAACAAAAAAAGAAAAAACTTAATATAAAGCAATACTAATTACTAAGATTCTTTAATGAAAATCTACAATTTAGATTAACAAAAACATTACATATATCAGAGAGAGAGAGGGATAGAGATGTTCATGTAGCGGCAGTTAAGGTATAAGCCAGATTCATCTTTCAAGCACTGTAACATGTCAGTAACAAAACATTTAAACGATCTGACAATAGGACAGTGTGTAAGGGAAAATGGATTCATGCCTTTGTCAAGGTCGTTATTGGGAGCAAAAGCAGTATGAGCCAAAAATCAAACTGTTCACAAATTATTTTTCACATTGTTAATACATTATGCTATTTGGCAAATATATATATATATATATATATATATATATATATATACACACACAGACACACACACACAAGGTGTAACAGTAAAATTGTCAAAATCCTATAACACCAAAATTGTTACACCTTATATATATATATATATATATAGGTAATGAAATGTTTGGTAATCCGTATGGATAATTCCAAGGAGGATGCAATCCAGAGAGCTCAATGTAAAACCAAAGCAAATATTAATTTAATTAAAAAACAGACAACTTTAATAATCAGATAAAGATAACTTTTATAATCAATGGACCCTTAATGTTGATTCTTTTTTACTTAAATATATGTATATGTGTGTGTGTGTGTGTGTGTGTGTGTGTGTATGTATGTATGTATTTACTTAAATGTGTGTATGTATGTATGTATGTTATTTCTACATCAACTGCTTTCTAAGATCAATGGGTGAAAATGGATCTGAGTGAGTGAAGCCTATAGATCTTGGTGAAAACCACATTTCTTAGAGGTTTGTGAACTGGTGCTACAGAATCATAAACAAAGATCTGTACCAAATAACAGAAACTGCATCACTTGTGGAATTTCAACAGCTAAAATGAACATCACATGTAAGAGGAAAATAATAACATAATCAAGATGCTGATGTTCCACTATTCAAATAAAATGTTTAATACAATAAAAATAACAACTACTCAACGTGAGAAACCCATTTTCCTGAAAAATTGTTTTAAGAGTTTATTTTTATAACAATGAATGTCAACTGTTTCATTATAAGGGAACGGCTAATATTACCCATTCCTGTAACCCATTTGGGTTGTAATTGAAGCACAGCAATGGGTGTGTCTTGAGAACGATAGCCAGATCTTCAAGGTGGTTTTGAATTCAGAGTTATCCTTCTCCTAGACTGATTGCTCTACCAAAACAAGGAAGTCGATTTTGATTGGCTGAACAAGCATGGGAAAGGTGATAGATAGAAAAAAGTTTTCTCAGTGAGTTGTTTTTTAACTGTCAATGTCATCATGTTTTCTTTCATGTCTGAAATATCTCCCCAGTAGAGAGTTAAAAAATGTTGACATCGACAACATAAATAAACTAGATAAGTTGTAATTCACTGTGTTGAAGTTACAGTATCTCTGGACTCAAAATGACTAGCAACCCTCGACCGCAAAAGAAGAATTCAACTTTATTATCAAAATGACACTTGCCAAGACCATCTCCACCAAGGGGCTATGCAACATAAAGAGTGCAGTCTGCCCTCTTATTTAATGTATAGCTAAGATTCATGCCTTATCCAAAGTTATTAATGCAAAGTGAATGAAACTCAATCAGAATTTAAACTTGGCATATCAATTCCACTTTCCATGCTGAAAACCATTTCCATATATCTATAGGAAATTGAAAATGAGTTGGCAGTGGGGAATCAATAGCAAAATTGTGATTTCATATCAATTTATGTCAATACATATCAACTATTTCATTAAATCCAAGTGAATTTGGGATAATAATCTCACACCCAGAGGGTGTTCATTTCTAAAATATGGCTCATTGCATCAATCAACAAAATGCTTGAATGTTAGTCATTTGTGAGCAAATTCCATTTCTGAAGGCTTTTCAACAAATACTAACCATCTTTCTATTGACATTTGAGATGAATTCTAATTCACTTGTCTTCTGCATATAAACACTTTGATGGTGGCAGCAATGTAAGGAATATGATCACAATTCAATCAACATATGAGAAAGTAGTGGAAAGACAGGAAAAAAAGTGAAAAAGAAGAGTTATTCTGGACATAATTAAAAGAGGTACATGTGTACCGATACATTAATCTTTATGGACCCAATAAATACGTCTTGCACTGGGGCAATTTAAAAACTAATAATAATATTAATAATAAATAAAAATTGAAAATAAAAGCAGAAAAAATGAAAATGTAAAAAAAAAAAAAAGAATTTAAAAAAGGAAAGAAAACAAAAAATTAAAAAAAAGTAAAACACAAGAAAAATAAAAAAGTAAAAAGAAAATTTAAAGAAAAAAGAATTTAAAAAAAAAGAAAGAAAATAATTTTTAAAAAGAAAAGAAAAAAGAAACAAAGTGAAAAAAAAATCATTTAAAAAGAAACTAATTAAAAAGAATCTTAAAAAATTGGTATTTTTTTCAAATTATAGATTCTTTTTACCTGATTCCAAAAGAATGATCCAATTAAGAAAATATAATTTTTGCAAATTACTTGAACATTCCCCACCCGCATTTCCAAATATCAACCCAATATTATATTTGGGCAGAAAAAGATTTATCTTGTCTAATATCTTACAGGGTCTTTCAGTTCTAATACAGCAAAGTCAACAGCAATGAGTGCTCAAAGCAATTGTTAACGACTTCTTATGATTAACCCATTTTATATAGAAAACAGAAAATGGCTTTAAAATGGAGGAAATTTTTTCACACAAGCTTATATTTTATCCTGAAAAGAACTTTTTTCCAACCCTTTGACATGAAGTATTTTCAATTTTCCAATCTATCAACCACATAACCTGATATTCCAAATAACTTTTTGTCCTTTAAAGGCTTTTATATCAGGTCCAATGTAAGACTAATTTGCTTATGAGAATAGCAGCTGTGATTATTATTTGAAAGCTAATTAAATTGTTTAAAACTTTGAGAGAAGGGTGAATCAAACTGAAATCTATGTACCCCTGGAGGTACATGAGTGAAATTCAGTGGGAATATGATCAAGTCTATTCCACTCTAACCCCATTTTATGACTAAAAGCTTGCAAATCCCACCCTCACTGATAGAAAGAGACAATTTGCTTTCTGTAGCCATGCTTTGATTATCAGCACATTTGGAATACCTTCAGATTAATCCCAGGTATATTTTAGAAAATTTGCAAGAATTTGTAAAATCTTTGAAATCACAACTGCCAAGAGTCAGTGTTCTACAATAAAATCATACCAATCTGTGTAGAGAAAAGAATGTGTGTAAAGACTTCTGCTGTTCCCAGCCATTTAGCATCATGACTAGAGGCACGGTATAATGGTTAGAAGCTTGTCTCACGAAATCAATAACAAGTTGTGAGTTTGATCTTCACATAGTGACCCATGCTTTCAGCCTTGTATCACATCTAAGCTAGGCTTAGAAAATCATTTTTCAAGCACTTCAACTTGGTGTAATGGTTACCAAGCTCGTCTTCCTAGATCAATTATGACTGAGCCGTGAGTTCAATCATCAATGGGTGATCCATACTTTCAGCCTTGTGCCACATCTAAAGTAGGCTTACAAAATCTTCACTTACCATAATGAACAAGATCTTTCTCCCATGTATATAGTCAAAGCCAAATTTCATGTACAACTCACTGTAAATACATGTGTTGAAAAGAGCAAAACTCATCCGTCTCATTAAATGTGTAACAAAGTTCCTCCAGTTTTTTTTTTTAACATTATCTTCTTCATCTGTCTATATTTCTGAGACAAAATCTTGTAATTATTTACATTGTTTAAACTGTTGTCCTCATATTTATTATCACAATCACAACATTTCAGCCATTGTATGCTCCGGCCTTCCACAGGTGATTGGAATTTCAAACTGAACCCTTGACTTCACCCATCATAGTAAATTGTTCTAGTTCTGCGTGCCATACCTCTTCTAGATATCTCAGTTATCTCCCTTGACATCAACTCTCCAAATTTTTGTTCGCCACTGCAGTAGCTAGGTATTGAACACAATTCTTTTGAGTCAAGTCACTGGATCCAACCAACACTTTTATCCATTGGGACATGTGTCCTTGCGGAAATAAAGTTTGAAATTCTAATCACCTGAAGAAGGTTGGAGCATACAATGGCCAAAACATCATGAATATGACAATAAAGATCAGGACAACAGTCCAAACAATGTAAATAATTATCTTCTTTAGTTTTAATATTAACACTTTAACTCTTCTTCTTTATGTGTCAGGTTCCCTCAGGATGTAGGCAGTCATGGCTCTCCACAATTTCCTGCACTTTGTAGCTCTTAATAAATTTTGTCTTTTTATTATTTCTCCTCAACCCTTTTCAGTCATCCATTTACTCAAGTTCATTAAGTATGTTATGCATTGTTTTCCTCTGGCTCTCAATTGGTCCTGTGAGTATCAGATTTTCCAAGCCCTCCTTCCTCATTATATGCCTCAGAAATTTCAACTGTCTCTTCCTAAAGTATAAGTATGCTTTTTGTTTCAATTTTCTCTAAAATCTCATTGTTGCTCACATGTTCAGTCCAGAACTACATTTCTGCTGCTTCAAGTTTGTTCTTCATCTTTGAGGAGATTGTCCAGCATTCACTGCCATATAGAAGGATGGATATTACAAAACAGTTCAATACTCTTTTCTTTGTTTCTAGCAAAGTTTTTTCTGTCTCTTAATACTTTGCTTAGCTTTTGAAATGCATCTTTAGCTATCCAAATATGTCTTCAGATTTCAGTGTCATACTTTTCATCCTCTGTTAGAACATTTACAGATATTTAAATTTTTTTTTTACTTGTTTGATTTTGGTATCTCCAATTTGTAAATTGCATTTTGGGCTCATCCTGTTACTAATAATTGTGCATCCTGTGTTCTTGTTGTTTCTAAATGCATTTGCCAGCAGATGAATTTGAAAAGAATAAAATTTCACTATTTATAAATAAAACCAATGCAGCAGTTCAAGAGTTGATTGGAAGCCTGTTGCATTGCATGAATTTGAATTTGCAGCACGAAATCTGACTTCTTTTCAGAAAGGCTATTTAACTACAAAGCTGTTAAGTAGTGTAACTGTTGCTGGTGTGCAAAGTAAAATCAACGATCTCAGTTCAAATTCTAGCATAATAAGCTGCATCCACTTTTGCACAAATATCCTTAGAAAAGGCAATTTTTTTAAAAATCAGTATCACCCCAAGCAAGGCAGTAAAGCCACTTAAACTCAAGAGGTTACAGGGTGTAGAATAATTAAGAGCAAAAACAATTAACGAGGGAGAGAAAAGAGTAATCAGAAGGACAGTAGATAGCAACTGACATTGCATTTAAATTTTTGCAGATTAAAGTCAGCTGGAAAGCATGAAGTTGGAAGGGAGTTCTACATGTGAGAAGTGCAAGAAAAGAAACTGTTAACATTTACAGCTATATCTAGCTAGCTCAACTGTAAATTCATGAGATCTTGACACTGGTCTAATACTGCACTTAAATTCATAGAGTCTAAATATCATATCAAAGAGTTCATCTGAACAATTACCATAAAAGTATTTATAAAAAAGGCACAGAGGCAACCTTACGGCAGTGGGTAAGTGACTGAAGCTGAACCACCAGATCAGGACCAATAATATTGCAGATTCTTCTTTAGATTTTTTCAAGGAGCTCAAGGTGAATAGCAGAGGCACTGGACTAATGTGGTAGCAATATTCTAAGCATGGATGAATGGTAGAATTACATGTAAGGCAAATTCCAGAGTGAAAAATTGTCTTGCACAACACAGTGAACTTGGCAGGTGACCTAGAAATGGATTCAATATAATCTAAAACCATCTCTTTCCTCAGCATGTGTTAAATAATAGAGCAGACTGAGCTCTATAGCCTTGTGTGGTAACCAGTCTAAGAGAAGGAAAACTGAAATCCAAAATCATGTAGAAGGCAATGGGAAACACTCCACTATTTTCCCCACAAGAAACCACGGTACTTCCAAGATAATAAAAAAAGATATCTGTGGATAGACATGATTGCTAATTCTGAAAGAATTTGGCATTTGTTATAGTCAACTATGAAAGAGAATTTCTGTCTAAATTTCTGGGATGGGGATTTATTATTTATACTATATATATTCAGACTATTATCCTCCGCTTTGTTTTTGTTATCACATTACAGAAAGTATGTACTTGGGCTCAGTGGAAACAGGTGAGCAATAACTGATCAGTGAAATGAGAACAGTCTACTCCCATAGATTATATAAAGGGTTCAGTCCAGAATCCTCTGTAGGTCATCCAGATCAATATACACCTGAGAAAGGCCAAAGGGCACAACAGCCAGAACATGTTATAAAGAGTTGAAGTAAAAAAAGAAAAGATTTCTGGACTATTCCATAACCTTTTCACACGTCCAAAAAGAAAAATATAGCACAAAGTAAACATAGCAATTAATTAAGAAATAAACAGAAATAAACTCTTGAACTTACTTAATTTTCTTTTTCTTTTTTTGTCCAGGGGGCAAAATCCTCTCAACACCAAGGCGACATTAGAACTGGTGCCAAACACATTTGGTGGAGAGGCTATACTTTCAGATTTTGGAGATTCTGAATGCATGGTAAAAGGTGCAAGTTCTAAAAAAACAAAAAAACATTGACAAACTTGCTCAATTTGTAAGAATTGAAAAGTCCTCCCAGCACTAAGATAATATCAAACTGGTGCCAAACATATTTGGTGAGGAGGCTTACTTTCAGATTTTGGGGATTCTCAATTCATGGTAAAAGGTACAAGGTCTAAAAAATAAGGTTGACAAACTTGCTCAATTTATAAGAATGAAATTTAGATATGTTGTAAGGAAGGAGTACAATAACAAGCATTATGGATGAGTGACTTGTACTATTTACATTATTTGGACTATTGTCCTCATTTTTATCGCCATATTTATTACAACATTTCAGCCATTGTATGCTCCGGCCTTTATCCACTGTGCCATGTGTCCTTGATAACACATGGCACAGTGGATAAAGGTGTTATTTAGATCTAGTTACAGGACCCAAAGTGTGTGAGTTCAATACCTGGCTAAGGCAGTGGAGAACTTTCAGAGGGAAATTAACAGGAGATAACTGATAACTGACATCCATTAAACATGGCACGTGGAACTAGAACAGTCTATCCCAGTGAGCGAAATAAAGGGTTCAGTTCGACATTCCAACCACCTGAAGAAGGCCGGAGCATACAACGTCCGAAATGTTGTAATAAATATGGCGACAAAGATGAGGACAATAGTTCGAATAATGTAAATAATACCTCATCTCAGAAATATAGACAGATACTGACTGGTACTACAGAATCAAAAACAAAGAACTGTACCAAATAATAGAAACCACATGTCTTGAGGACTTTCAACAGCAGCCACAAATAAAATGGATACCTCAAGAGAGAATAATAACATAATCCACATGCTGATGGATGTTTCACACTATCTCAAACAAAAGTCAAGAAAGGAAGCTTCCATCAATACAAGAAAGAGTGATAAGAGATATTGGACTTGCAAAAGATTTTTCCTGAAAAATTGTTTTAAGAGAAAGATTTTATCAATTTCAACTGAAAGCTACACTGGCTGCTTGGTCAATGACTGCTACATATTGCCTTATTTATAAGGAAATGGCTAATATTATCATCACAGAAAAAGTAAATTGAATATGTACAAAATCTGGTGAAAGTATAGTTAGCAACTATAGTTTTCAAAATTGGTTCAAGTGTTTTTGTATGAGAAATGAGTCATGAAAAGATGCACCTTGGAAAAGATGGCATCAAAACACTGATGTTGACAAAAACCGAGGACTTTTGTTGATTTTAATCTGTTTCAACATGTCATATGTTTGCATTAAGGTTTAACATAAGCAGTCAAAGTACAGATATATATCTGCAATTCAAATGTTCTACACCAGAAAAGTGATACAGCTTACAGAAAGGGACACTATAAATTCTGTAGGGAGAAAAAAGCAAATTTTTATAGTGATTTTAAACATGAGTACACCAAGAAATCAATGGCTAGA
>CAXIWW010000922.1:0-56000 GCA_964036315.1 Acanthosepion esculentum | reverse complement strand
CTGGATTTCGGACGCTGTAAATTGTCAGACAACATACCGCGCACATGGTGAAAGCTGTAATTTTTACTATCTGACCAAATGAAAAATCCCTGTAAACATTGACTAAACGAAAAAATGCACAAAATTTGATAACAATTTTGAAAAGTTTACTTTTACTGGAAAGAAGTTATAAACAAGTGAAGTATGACTGATCTCCCAGTTTAGGGCCGCATGAAAATTTCCTCAAATGAACGAACACAAGACCACATACCGTTGAATTTAGCCCCGACACTATTCAAGATGGAGACAAAAGTTTTGTAATGATGGATAACGCACGAAATTCTCGGCAATTTGACACCGATATTATGTGGATTCTATAGAAAGGAATAATTAGAAATGCAGTCTTCTTGTGCACACTGGATTTCGGACGCTGTAAATTGTCAGACAACATACCGCGCACATGGTGAAAGCTGTAATTTTTACTATCTGACCAAATGAAAAATCCCTGTAAACATTGACTAAACGAAAAATGCACACAATTTGATAACAATTTTGAAAAGTTTACTTTTACTGGAAAAAAGTTATAAACAAGTGAAGTATGACTGATTTCCCAGTTTAGGGCCGCATGAAAATTTCCTCAGATGAACGAACACAAGACCACATACCGTTGAATTTAGCCCCGACTCTATTCAAGATGGACACAAAAGTTTTGTAATTATGGATAACGCACGAAATTCACGACAATTTGACACCGATATTAATTGGATTCTATAGAAAGGAATAATTAGAAATGCAGTCTTCTTGTGCACACACGATTTCGGACGCTGTAAATTGTCAGACGACATACCACGCACATGGTGAAAGCTGTAATTTTTACTATCTGACCAAATGAAAAATCCCTGTAAACATTGACTAAACGAAAAAATGCACACAATTTCAAACCAATTTTGAAAAGTTTACTTTTACTGGAAAAAAGTTATAAACAAGTGAAGTATGACTGATATCCCAGTTTAAATCCAAATGAAAATTTCCTCAAATGAACGAACACAAGAGCACATACCGTTGAATTTAGCCCCGACTCTATTCAAGATGGAGCCAAAAGTTTTGTAATTATGAATAACGCACGAAATTCTCGACAATTTGACACCGATATTATGTGGATTCTATAGAAAGGAATAATTAGAAATGCAGTCATCTTGTGCACACTCGATTTCGGACGCTGTAAATTGTCAGACGACATACCACGCACATGGTGAAAGCTGTAATTTTTACTATCTGACCAAATGAAAAATCCCTGTCAACATGGACTAAAGGAAAACATGAACACACTTTGATATCAATTTTGAAAAGATTTCTTTTACTGGAAATAAGTTATAAATAACTGAAGTATGACTGATCTCCCAGTTTAGGGCCGCATGAAAATTGCCTCAAATGAACGAACACAAGACCACAT
The DNA here is from genome assembly GCA_964036315.1 of Acanthosepion esculentum. NCBI lineage: Eukaryota > Metazoa > Mollusca > Cephalopoda > Sepiida > Sepiidae > Acanthosepion > Acanthosepion esculentum. The sequence goes on along the minus strand of CAXIWW010000922.1, from coordinate 54,568 downwards.
ACCGTTGAATTTAGCCCCGACTCTATTCAAGATGGAGACAAATGTTTTGTAATTATGGATAACGCACGAAATTTTCGACAATTTGAGACCGATATGATGTGGATTCTATAGAAAGGAATAATTAGAAATGCAGTTTTCTTGTGCACACTGGATTTCGGACGCTGTAAATTGTCAGACAACATACCGCGCACATGGTGAAAGCTGTAATTTTTACTATCTGACCAAATGAAAAATCCCTGTAAACATTGACTAAACGAAAAAATGCACACAATTTGATAACAATTTTGAAAAGTTTACTTTTACTGGAAAAAAGTTATAAACAAGTGAAATATGACTGATATCCCAGTTTAAAGCCAAATCAAAATTTCCTCAAATGAACGAACACAAGAGCACATACCGTTGAATTTACCCCGACTCTATTCAAGATGGAGACAATAGTTTTGTAATTATGAATAACGCACGAAATCCTCGACAATTTGACACCGATATTATGTGGATTCTATAGAAAGGAATAATTAGAAATGCAGTCTTCTTGTGCACACTCGATTTCGGACGCTGTAAATTGTCAGACGACATACCACGCACATGGTGAAAGCTGTAATTTTTACTATCTGACCAAATGAAAAATCCCTGTAAACATTGACTAAACGAAAAAATGCACACAATTTCAAACCACTTTTGAAAAGTTTTCTTTTACTGAAGAAAGTTATAAACAAGTGAAGTATGACTGATCTCCCAGTTTAGGGCCGCATGAAAATTTCTTCAAATGAACGAACACAAGTCCACATACCGTTGAATTTAGCCCCGACACTATTCACGATGGAGACAAAAGTTTTGTAATTATGGATAACGGACGAAATTCTCGGCAATTTGACACCGATATTATGTGGATTCTATAGAAAGGAATAATTAGAAATCCAGTCTTCTTGTGCACACTCGATTTCGGACGCTGTAAATTGTCAGACGACATACCACGCACATGGTGAAAGCTGTAATTTTTACTATCTGACCAAATGAAATATCCCTGTAAACATGGACTAAACGAAAAAATGCACACAATTTGATACCAATTTTGAATAGATTTCTTTTACTGGAAAAAAGTTATAAACAAGTGAAGTATGAATGATCTCCCAGTTTAGGGCCGCATGAAAATTTCCTCAAATGAACGAACACAAGAGCACATACCGTTGAATTTAGCCCCGACTCTATTCAAGATGGAGACAAAAGTTTTGTAATTATGGATAACGCACGAAATTTTCGACAATTTAAGACCGATATTATGTGGATTCTATAGAAAGGAATAATTAGAAATGCAGTCTTCTTGTGCACACTGGATTTCGGACGCTGTAAATTGTCAGACAACATACCGCACACATGGTGAAAGCTGTAATTTTTACTATCTGACCAAATGAAAAATCCCTGTAAACATTGACTAAACGAAAAATGCACACAATTTGATAACAATTTTGAAAAGTTTACTTTTACTGGAAAAAAGTTATAAACAAGTGAAGTATGAGTGATATCCCAGTTTAAAGCCAAATGAAAATTTCCTCAAATGAACGAACACAAGAGCACATACCGTTGAATTTAGCCCCGACTCTATTCAAGATGGAGACAAAAGTTTTGTAATTATGGATAACGCACGAAATTCTCGACAATTTGACACCGATATTATGTGGATTCTATAGAAAGGAATAATTAGAAATGCAGTCTTCTTGTGCACACTCGATTTCGGACGCTGTAAATTGTCAGACGACATACCACGCACAGGGTGAAAGCTGTAATTTTTACTATCTGACTAAATGAAAAATCCCTGTAAACATTGACTAAACGAAAAAATGCACACAATTTGATACCATTTTTGAAAAGTTTTCTTTTACTGGAAAAAAGTTATAAACAATTGAATATGTCTGATCTCCCAGTTTATGGCCGCATGAAAATTTCCTCAAATGAACGAACACAATAGCACATACCGTTGAATTTAGCCCCGATTCTATTCAAGATGGAGACAAAAGTTTTGTAATTATGGATAACGCACGAAATTTTCGACAATTTGAGACGGATATTATGTGGATTCTATAGAAAGGAATAATTAGAAATGCAGTCTTCTTGTGCACACTGGATTTCGGACGCTGTAAATTGTCAGACAACATACCGCGCACATGGTGAAAGCTGTAATTTTTACTATCTGTCCAAATGAAAAATCCCTGTAAACATTGACTAAACGAAAAAATGCACACAATTTGATACCAATTTTGAAAAGTTTTCTTTCACTGGAAAAAAGTTATAAACAAGTGAAATATGACTGATCTCCCAGTTTAGGGCCGCATGAAAATTTCTTCAAATGAACGAACACGAGACCACATACCGTTGAATTTAGCCCCGACACTATTCAAGATGGAGACAAAAGTTTTGTAATTATGCATAACGCACGAAATTCTCGACAATTTGACACCGATATTATGTGGATTCTATAGAAAGGAATAATTCGAAATGCAGTCTTCTTGTGCACACTCGATTTCGGACGCTGTAAATTGTCAGACAACATACCGCGCACATGGTGAAAGCTGTAATTTTTACTATCTGACCAAATGAAAAATCCCTGTCAACATGGACTAAAGGAAAACATGAACACAATTTGATATCAATTTTGAAAAGATTTCTTTTACTGGAAATAAGTTATAAATAACTGAAGTATGACTGATCTCCCAGTTTAGGGCCGCATGAAAATTGCCTCAAATGAACGAACACAAGACCACATACCGTTGAATTTAGCCCCGACTCTATTCAAGATGGAGACAAAAGTTTTGTAATTATGGATAACGCACGAAATTTTCGACAATTTGAGACCGATATGATGTGGATTCTATAGAAAGGAATAATTAGAAATGCAGTTTTCTTGTGCACACTCGATTTCGGACGCTGTAAATTGTCAGACAACATACCGCGCACATGGTGAAAGCTGTAATTTTTACTATCTAACCAAATGAAAAATCCCTGTAAACATTGACTAAACAAAAAAAGGCACACAATTTGATAACAATTTTGAAAAGTTTACTTTTACTGGAAAAAAGTTATAAACAAGTGAAGTATGACTGATATCCCAGTTTAAAGCCAAATCAAAATTTCCTCAAATGAACGAACACAAGAGCACATACCGTTGAATTTAGCCCCGACTCTATTCAAGATGGAGACAAAAGTTTTGTAATTATGAATAACGCACGAAATCCTCGACAATTTGACACCGATATTATGTGGATTCTATAGAAAGGAATAATTAGAAATGCAGTCTTCTTGTGCACACTGGATTTCGGACGCTGTAAATTGTCAGACGACATACCACGCACATGGTGAAAGCTGTAATTTTTACTATCTGACCAAATGAAAAATCCCTGTAAACATTGAGTAAACGAAAAAATGCACACAATTTCAAACCACTTTTGAAAAGTTTTCTTTTACTGAAGAAAGTTATAAACAAGTGAAGTATGACTGATCTCCCAGTTTAGGGCCGCATGAAAATTTCGTCAAATGAACGAACACAAGTCCACATACCGTTGAATTTAGCCCCGACACTATTCACGATGGAGACAAAAGTTTTGTAATTATGGATAACGGACGAAATTCTCGGCAATTTGACACCGATATTATGTGGATTCTATAGAAAGGAATAATTAGAAATCCATTCTTCTTGTGCACACTCGATTTCGGACGCTGTAAATTGTCAGACGACATACCACGCACATGGTGAAAGCTGTAATTTTTACTATCTGACCAAATGAAATATCCCTGTAAACATGGACTAAACGAAAAAATGCACACAATTTGATATCAATTTTGAATAGATTTCTTTTACTGGAAAAAAGTTATAAACAAGTGAAGTATGAATGATCTCCCAGTTTAGGGCCGCATGAAAATTTCCTCAAATGAACGAACACAAGAGCACATACCGTTGAATTTAGCCCCGACTCTATTCAAGATGGAGACAAAAGTTTTGTAATTATGGATAACGCACGAAATTTTCGACAATTTAAGACCGATATTATGTGGATTCTATAGAAAGGAATAATTAGAAATGCAGTCTTCTTGTGCACACTGGATTTCGGACGCTGTAAATTGTCAGACAACATACCGCACACATGGTGAAAGCTGTAATTTTTACTATCTGACCAAATGAAAAATCCCTGTAAACATTGACTAAACGAAAAATGCACACAATTTGATAACAATTTTGAAAAGTTTACTTTTACTGGAAAAAAGTTATAAACAAGTGAAGTATGACTGATATCCCAGTTTAAAGCCAAATGAAAATTTCCTCAAATGAACGAACACAAGAGCACATACCGTTGAATTTAGCCCCGACTCTATTCAAGATGGAGAGAAAAGTTTTGTAATTATGGATAACGCACGAAATTCTCGACAATTTGACACCGATATTATGTGGATTCTATAGAAAGGAATAATTAGAAATGCAGTCTTCTTGTGCACACTGGATTTCGGACGCTGTAAATTGTCAGACGACATACCACGCACATGGTGAAAGCTGTAATTTTTACTATCTGACCAAATGAAAAATCCCTGTAAACATTGACTAAACGAAAAAATGCACACAATTTGATAACAATTTTGAAAAGTTTACTTTTACTGGAAAACAGTTATAAACAAGTGAAGTATGACTGATATCCCAGTTTGAAGCCAAATGAAAATTTCCTCAAATGAACGAACACAAGAGCACATACCGTTGAATTTAGCCCCGACTCTATCCAAGATGGAGTCAAAAGTTTTGTAATTATGCATAACGCACGAAATTCTCGACAATTTGACACCGATATTATGTGGATTCTAGAGAAAGGAATAATTAGAAATGCAATCTTCTTGTGAACACTCGATTTCGGACGCTGTAAATTGTCAGTCAACATACCGCGCACATGGTGAAAGCTGTAATTTTTACTATCTGACCAAATGAAAAATCCCTGTAAACATTGACTAAACGAAAAAATGCACACAATTTGATACCATTTTTGAAAAGTTTTCTTTTACTGGAAAAAAGTTATAAACAATTGAATATGTCTGATCTCCCAGTTTATGGCCGCATGAAAATTTCCTCAAATGAACGAACACAATAGCACATACCGTTGAATTTAGCCCCGATTCTATTCAAGATGGAGACAAAAGTTTTGTAATTATGGATAACGCACGAAATTTTCGACAATTTGAGACGGATATTATGTGGATTCTATAGAAAGGAATAATTAGAAATGCAGTCTTCTTGTGCACACTGGATTTCGGACGCTGTAAATTGTCAGACAACATACCGCGCACATGGTGAAAGCTGTAATTTTTACTATCTGACCAAATGAAAAATCCCTGTAAACATTGACTAAACGAAAAAATGCACACAATTTGATAACAATTTTGAAAAGTTTACTTTTACTGGAAAAAAGTTATAAACAAGTGAAGTATGACTGATATCCCAGTTTAAAGCCGCATGAAAATTTCCTCAAATGAACGAACACAAGAGCACATACCGTTGAATTTAGCCCCGTCTCTATTCAAGATGGAGAGAAAAGTTTTGTAATTATGGATAACGCACGAAATTCTCGACAATTTGACACCGATATTATGTGGATTCTAGAGAAAGGAATAATTAGAAATGCAGTCTTTTTGTGCACATTGGATTTTGGACGCTGTAAATTGTCAGACGACATACCACGCACATGGTGAAAGCTGTAATTTTTACTATCTGACCAAATGAAAAATCCCTGTAAACATTGACTAAACGAAAAAATGCACACAATTTGATACCAATTTTGAAAAGTTTTCTTTCACTGGAAAAAAGTTATAAACAAGTGAAATATGACTGATCTCCCAGTTTAGGGCCGCATGAAAATTTCTTCAAATGAACGAACACGAGACCACATACCGTTGAATTTAGCCCCGACACTATTCAAGATGGAGACAAAAGTTTTGTAATTATGCATAACGCACGAAATTCTCGACAATTTGACACCGATATTATGTGGATTCTATAGAAAGGAATAATTCGAAATGCAGTCTTCTTGTGCACACTCGATTTCGGACGCTGTAAATTGTCAGACAACATACCGCGCACATGGTGAAAGCTGTAATTTTTACTATCTGACCAAATGAAAAATCCCTGTCAACATGGACTAAAGGAAAACATGAACACAATTTGATATCAATTTTGAAAAGATTTCTTTTACTGGAAATAAGTTATAAATAACTGAAGTATGACTGATCTCCCAGTTTAGGGCCGCATGAAAATTGCCTCAAATGAACGAACACAAGACCACATACCGTTGAATTTAGCCCCGACTCTATTCAAGATGGAGACAAAAGTTTTGTAATTATGGATAACGCACGAAATTTTCGACAATTTGAGACCGATATGATGTGGATTCTATAGAAAGGAATAATTAGAAATGCAGTTTTCTTGTGCACACTCGATTTCGGACGCTGTAAATTGTCAGACAACATACCGCGCACATGGTGAAAGCTGTAATTTTTACTATCTGACCAAATGAAAAATCCCTGTAAACATTGACTAAACAAAAAAATGCACACAATTTGATAACAATTTTGAAAAGTTTACTTTTACTGGAAAAAAGTTATAAACAAGTGAAGTATGACTGATATCCCAGTTTAAAGCCAAATCAAAATTTCCTCAAATGAACGAACACAAGAGCACATACCGTTGAATTTAGCCCCGACTCTATTCAAGATGGAGACAAAAGTTTTGTAATTATGAATAACGCACGAAATCCTCGACAATTTGACACCGATATTATGTGGATTCTATAGAAAGGAATAATTAGAAATGCAGTCTTCTTGTGCACACTGGATTTCGGACGCTGTAAATTGTCAGACGACATACCACGCACATGGTGAAAGCTGTAATTTTTACTATCTGACCAAATGAAAAATCCCTGTAAACATTGACTAAACGAAAAAATGCACACAATTTCAAACCACTTTTGAAAAGTTTTCTTTTACTGAAGAAAGTTATAAACAAGTGAAGTATGACTGATCTCCCAGTTTAGGGCCGCATGAAAATTTCGTCAAATGAACGAACACAAGTCCACATACCGTTGAATTTAGCCCCGACACTATTCACGATGGAGACAAAAGCTTTGTAATTATGGATAACGGACGAAATTCTCGGCAATTTGACACCGATATTATGTGGATTCTATAGAAAGGAATAATTAGAAATCCATTCTTCTTGTGCACACTCGATTTCGGACGCTGTAAATTGTCAGACGACATACCACGCACATGGTGAAAGCTGTAATTTTTACTATCTGACCAAATGAAATATCCCTGTAAACATGGACTAAACGAAAAAATGCACACAATTTGATATCAATTTTGAATAGATTTCTTTTACTGGAAAAAAGTTATAAACAAGTGAAGTATGAATGATCTCCCAGTTTAGGGCCGCATGAAAATTTCCTCAAATGAACGAACACAAGAGCACATACCGTTGAATTTAGCCCCGACTCTATTCAAGATGGAGACAAAAGTTTTGTAATTATGGATAACGCACGAAATTTTCGACAATTTAAGACCGATATTATGTGGATTCTATAGAAAGGAATAATTAGAAATGCAGTCTTCTTGTGCACACTGGATTTCGGACGCTGTAAATTGTCAGACAACATACCGCACACATGGTGAAAGCTGTAATTTTTACTATCTGACCAAATGAAAAATCCCTGTAAACATTGACTAAACGAAAAATGCACACAATTTGATAACAATTTTGAAAAGTTTACTTTTACTGGAAAAAAGTTATAAACAAGTGAAGTATGACTGATATCCCAGTTTAAAGCCAAATGAAAATTTCCTCAAATGAACGAACACAAGAGCACATACCGTTGAATTTAGCCCCGACTCTATTCAAGATGGAGAGAAAAGTTTTGTAATTATGGATAACGCACGAAATTCTCGACAATTTGACACCGATATTATGTGGATTCTATAGAAAGGAATAATTAGAAATGCAGTCTTCTTGTGCACACTGGATTTCGGACGCTGTAAATTGTCAGACGACATACCACGCACATGGTGAAAGCTGTAATTTTTACTATCTGACCAAATGAAAAATCCCTGTAAACATTGACTAAACGAAAAAATGCACACAATTTGATAACAATTTTGAAAAGTTTACTTTTACTGGAAAACAGTTATAAACAAGTGAAGTATGACTGATATCCCAGTTTGAAGCCAAATGAAAATTTCCTCAAATGAACGAACACAAGAGCACATACCGTTGAATTTAGCCCCGACTCTATCCAAGATGGAGTCAAAAGTTTTGTAATTATGCATAACGCACGAAATTCTCGACAATTTGACACCGATATTATGTGGATTCTAGAGAAAGGAATAATTAGAAATGCAATCTTCTTGTGAACACTCGATTTCGGACGCTGTAAATTGTCAGTCAACATACCGCGCACATGGTGAAAGCTGTAATTTTTACTATCTGACCAAATGAAAAATCCCTGTAAACATTGACTAAACGAAAAAATGCACACAATTTGATACCAATTTTGAAAAGTTTTCTTTTACTGGAAAAAAGTTATAAACAAGTGAAATATGTCTGATCTCCCAGTTTGAAGCCAAATGAAAATTTCCTCAAATGAACGAACACAAGAGCACATACCGTTGAATTTAGCCCCGACTCTATTCAAGATGGAGACAAAAGTTTTGTAATTATGGATAACGCACAAAATTTTCGACAATTTGTCACCGATATTATGTGGATTCTATAGAAAGGAATAGTTAGAAATGCAGTCTTCTTGTGCACACTCGATTTCGGACGCTGTAAATTGTCAGACAACATACCGTGCACATGGTGAAAGCTGTAATTTTTACTATCTGACCAAATGAAAAATCCCTGTAAACATTGACTAAACGAAAAATGCACACAATTTGATAACAATTTTGAAAAGTCTACTTTTACTGGAAAAAAGTTATAAACAAGTGAAGTATGACTGATATCCCAGTTTAAAGCGAAATGAAAATTTCCTCAAATGAACGAACACAAGAGCACATACCGTTGAATTTAGCCCCGACTCTATTCAAGATGGAGACAAAAGTTTTGTAATTATGGATAACGCACGAAATTTTCGACAATTTGAGACCGATATTATGTGGATTCTATAGAAAGGAATAATTAGAAATGCAGTCTTCTTGTGCACACTGGATTTCGGACGCTGTAAATTGTCAGACAACATACCGTGCACATGGTGAAAGCTGTAATTTTTACTATCTGACCAAATGAAAAATCCCTGTAAACATTGACTAAACGAAAAAATGCACACAATTTGATACCAATTTTGAATAGATTTCTTTTACTGGAAAAAAGTTATAAACAAGTGAAGTATGACTGATCTCCAAGTTCAGGGCCGCATGAAAATTTCCTCAAATGAACGAACACAAGAGCACATACCGTTGAATTTAGCCCCGACACTATTCAAGATGGAGACAAAAGTTTTGTAATTATGAATAACGCACGAAATTCTCGACAATTTGACATCGATATTATGTGGATTCTATAGAAAGGAATAATTAGAAATGCAGTCTTCTTGTGCACACTCGATTTCGGACGCTGTAAATTGACAGACGACATACCACGCACATGGTGAAAGCTGTAATTTTTACTATCTGACCAAATGAAAAATCCCTGTAAACATTGACTAAACGAAAAAATGCACACAATTTGATACCAATTTTGAATAGATTTCTTTTACTGGAAAAAAGTTATAAACAAGTGAAATATGACTGATATCCCAGTTTAAAGCGAAATGAAAATTTCCTCAAATGAACGAACACAAGAGCACATACCGTTGAATTTAGCCCCGACTCTATTCAAGATGGAGACAAAAGTTTTGTAATTATGGATAACGCACGAAATTTTCGACAATTTGAGACCGATATTATGTGGATTCTATAGAAAGGAATAATTAGAAATGCAGTCTTCTTGTGCACACTCGATTTCGGACGCTGTAAATTGTCAGACAACATACCGCGCACATGGTGAAAGCTGTAATCTTTACTATCTGACCAAATGAAAAATCCCTGTAAACATTGACTAAACGAAAAAATGCACACAATTTGATACCAATTTTGAATAGATTTCTTTTACTGGAAAAAAGTTATAAACAAGTGAAGTATGACTGATCTCCAAGTTCACGGCCGCATGAAAATTTCCTCAAATGAACGAACACAAGAGCACATACCGTTGAATTTAGCCCCGACTCTATTCAAGATGGAGACAAAAGTTTTGTAATTATGGATAACGCATTAAATTTTCGACAATTTGAGACCGATATTATGTGGATTCTATAGAAAGGAATAATTAGAAATGCAGTCTTCTTGTGCATACTCGATTTCGGACGCTGTAAATTGTCAAACGACATACCACGCACATGGTGAAAGCTGTAATTTTTACTATCTGACCAAATGAAAAATCTCGGTAAACATGGACTAAACGAAAAAATGCACACAATTTGATACCAATTTTGAATAGATTTCTTTTATTGGAAAAAAGTTATAAACAAGTGAAGTATGACTGATCTCCCAGTTTAGGGCCGCATGAAAATTTCCTCAAATGAATGAACGCAAGACCACATACCGTTGAATTTAGCCCCGACTCTATTCAAGATGGAGACAAAAGTTTTGTAATTATGGATAACGCACGAAATTTTCGACAATTTGAGACCGATATTATGTGGATTCTATAGAAAGGAATAATTAGAAATGCAGTCTTCTTGTGCACACTGGATTTCGGACGCTGTAAATTGTCAGACAACATACCGTGCACATGGTGAAAGCTGTAATTTTTACTATCTGACCAAATGAAAAATCCCTGTAAACATTCACTAAACGAAAAATGCACACAATTTGATAACAATTTTGAAAAGTTTACTTTTACTGGAAAAAAGTTAAAACAAGTGAAGTATGACTGATATCCCAGTTTAAAGCGAAATGAAAATTTCCTTAAATGAACGAACACAAGAGCACATACCGTTGAATTTAGCCCCGACTCTATTCAAGATGGAGACAAAAGTTTTGTAATTATGAATAACGGACGAAATTCTGGACAATTTGACACCGATATTATGTGGATTCTATAGAAAGGAATAATTAGAAATGCAGTCTTCTTGTGCACACTGGATTTCGGACGCTGTAAATTGTCAGACAACATACCGTGCACATGGTGAAAGCTGTAATTTTTACTATCTGACCAAATGAAAAATCCCTGTAAACATTGACTAAACGAAAAATGCACACAATTTGATAACAATTTTGAAAAGTCTACTTTTACTGGAAAAAAGTTATAAACAAGTGAAGTATGACTGATATCCCAGTTTAAAGCGAAATGAAAATTTCCTCAAATGAACGAACACAAGAGCACATACCGTTGAATTTAGCCCCGACACTATTCAAGATGGAGACAAAAGTTTTGTAATTATGAATAACGCACGAAATTCTCGACAATTTGACATCGATATTATGTGGATTCTATAGAAAGGAATAATTAGAAATGCAGTCTTCTTGTGCACACTCGATTTCGGACGCTGTAAATTGACAGACGACATACCACGCACATGGTGAAAGCTGTAATTTTTACTATCTGACCAAATGAAAAATCCCTGTAAACATTGACTAAACGAAAAAATGCACACAATTTGATACCAATTTTGAATAGATTTCTTTTACTGGAAAAAAGTTATAAACAAGTGAAATATGACTGATATCCCAGTTTAAAGCGAAATGAAAATTTCCTCAAATGAACGAACACAAGAGCACATACCGTTGAATTTAGCCCCGACTCTATTCAAGATGGAGACAAAAGTTTTGTAATTATGGATAACGCACGAAATTTTCGACAATTTGAGACCGATATTATGTGGATTCTATAGAAAGGAATAATTAGAAATGCAGTCTTCTTGTGCACACTCGATTTCGGACGCTGTAAATTGTCAGACAACATACCGCGCACATGGTGAAAGCTGTAATCTTTACTATCTGACCAAATGAAAAATCCCTGTAAACATTGACTAAACGAAAAAATGCACACAATTTGATACCAATTTTGAATAGATTTCTTTTACTGGAAAAAAGTTATAAACAAGTGAAGTATGACTGATCTCCAAGTTCACGGCCGCATGAAAATTTCCTCAAATGAACGAACACAAGAGCACATACCGTTGAATTTAGCCCCGACTCTATTCAAGATGGAGACAAAAGTTTTGTAATTATGGATAACGCATTAAATTTTCGACAATTTGAGACAGATATTATGTGGATTCTATAGAAAGGAATAATTAGAAATGCAGTCTTCTTGTGCATACTCGATTTCGGACGCTGTAAATTGTCAAACGACATACCACGCACATGGTGAAAGCTGTAATTTTTACTATCTGACCAAATGAAAAATCTCGGTAAACATGGACTAAACGAAAAAATGCACACAATTTGATACCAATTTTGAATAGATTTCTTTTATTGGAAAAAAGTTATAAACAAGTGAAGTATGACTGATCTCCCAGTTTAGGGCCGCATGAAAATTTCCTCAAATGAATGAACGCAAGACCACATACCGTTGAATTTAGCCCCGACTCTATTCAAGATGGAGACAAAAGTTTTGTAATTATGAATAACGGACGAAATTCTGGACAATTTGACACCGATATTATGTGGATTCTATAGAAAGGAATAATTAGAAATGCAGTCTTCTTGTGCACACTGGATTTCGGACGCTGTAAATTGTCAGACAACATACCGTGCACATGGTGAAAGCTGTAATTTTTACTATCTGACCAAATGAAAAATCCCTGTAAACATTGACTAAACGAAAAATGCACACAATTTGATAACAATTTTGAAAAGTCTACTTTTACTGGAAAAAAGTTATAAACAAGTGAAGTATGACTGATATCCCAGTTTAAAGCGAAATGAAAATTTCCTCAAATGAACGAACACAAGAGCACATACCGTTGAATTTAGCCCCGACTCTATTCAAGATGGAGACAAAAGTTTTGTAATTATGGATAACGCACGAAATTTTCGACAATTTGAGACCGATATTATGTGGATTCTATAGAAAGGAATAATTAGAAATGCAGTCTTCTTGTGCACACTGGATTTCGGACGCTGTAAATTGTCAGACAACATACCGTGCACATGGTGAAAGCTGTAATTTTTACTATCTGACCAAATGAAAAATCCCTGTAAACATTGACTAAACGAAAAAATGCACACAATTTGATACCAATTTTGAATAGATTTCTTTTACTGGAAAAAAGTTATAAACAAGTGAAGTATGACTGATCTCCAAGTTCAGGGCCGCATGAAAATTTCCTCAAATGAACGAACACAAGAGCACATACCGTTGAATTTAGCCCCGACTCTATTCAAGATGGAGACTAAAGTTTTGTAATTATGAATAACGGACGAAATTCTGGACAATTTGAGACCGATATTATGTGGATTCTATAGAAAGGAATAATTAGAAATGCAGTCTTCTTGTGCACACTGGATTTCGGACGCTGTAAATTGTCAGACAACATACCGTGCACATGGTGAAAGCTGTAATTTTTACTATCTGACCAAATGAAAAATCCCTGTAAACATTCACTAAACGAAAAATGCACACAATTTGATAACAATTTTGAAAAGTTTACTTTTACTGGAAAAAAGTTATAAACAAGTGAAGTATGACTGATATCCCAGTTTAAAGCGAAATGAAAATTTCCTCAAATGAACGAACACAAGAGCACATACCGTTGAATTTAGCCCCGACTCTATTCAAGATGGAGACTAAAGTTTTGTAATTATGAATAACGGACGAAATTCTGGACAATTTGAGACCGATATTATGTGGATTCTATAGAAAGGAATAATTAGAAATGCAGTCTTCTTGTGCACACTGGATTTCGGACGCTGTAAATTGTCAGACAACATACCGTGCACATGGTGAAAGCTGTAATTTTTACTATCTGACCAAATGAAAAATCCCTGTAAACATTCACTAAACGAAAAATGCACACAATTTGATAACAATTTTGAAAAGTTTACTTTTACTGGAAAAAAGTTATAAACAAGTGAAGTATGACTGATATCCCAGTTTAAAGCGAAATGAAAATTTCCTCAAATGAACGAACACAAGAGCACATACCGTTGAATTTAGCCCCGACTCTATTCAAGATGGAGACAAAAGTTTTGTAATTATGAATAACGGACGAAATTCTGGACAATTTGAGACCGATATTATGTGGATTCTATAGAAAGGAATAATTAGAAATGCAGTCTTCTTGTGCACACTGGATTTCGGACGCTGTAAATTGTCAGACAACATACCGTGCACATGGTGAAAGCTGTAATTTTTACTATCTGACCAAATGAAAAATCCCTGTAAACATTCACTAAACGAAAAATGCACACAATTTGATAACAATTTTGAAAAGTTTACTTTTACTGGAAAAAAGTTATAAACAAGTGAAGTATGACTGATATCCCAGTTTAAAGCGAAATGAAAATTTCCTCAAATGAACGAACACAAGAGCACATACCGTTGAATTTAGCCCCGACTCTATTCAAGATGGAGACTAAAGTTTTGTAATTATGAATAACGGACGAAATTCTGGACAATTTGAGACCGATATTATGTGGATTCTATAGAAAGGAATAATTAGAAATGCAGTCTTCTTGTGCACACTGGATTTCGGACGCTGTAAATTGTCAGATAACATACCGTGCACATGGTGAAAGCTGTAATTTTTACTATCTGACCAAATGAAAAATCCCTGTAAACATTCACTAAACGAAAAATGCACACAATTTGATAACAATTTTGAAAAGTTTACTTTTACTGGAAAAAAGTTATAAACAAGTGAAGTATGACTGATATCCCAGTTTAAAGCGAAATGAAAATTTCCTCAAATGAACGAACACAAGAGCACATACCGTTGAATTTAGCCCCGACTCTATTCAAGATTGAGACTAAAGTTTTGTAATTATGAATAACGGACGAAATTCTGGACAATTTGAGACCGATATTATGTGGATTCTATAGAAAGGAATAATTAGAAATGCAGTCTTCTTGTGCACACTGGATTTCGGACGCTGTAAATTGTCAGACAACATACCGTGCACATGGTGAAAGCTGTAATTTTTACTATCTGACCAAATGAAAAATCCCTGTAAACATTCACTAAACGAAAAATGCACACAATTTGATAACAATTTTGAAAAGTTTACTTTTACTGGAAAAAAGTTATAAACAAGTGAAGTATGACTGATATCCCAGTTTAAAGCGAAATGAAAATTTCCTCAAATGAACGAACACAAGAGCACATACCGTTGAATTTAGCCCCGACTCTATTCAAGATGGAGACTAAAGTTTTGTAATTATGAATAACGGACGAAATTCTGGACAATTTGAGACCGATATTATGTGGATTCTATAGAAAGGAATAATTAGAAATGCAGTCTTCTTGTGCACACTGGATTTCGGACGCTGTAAATTGTCAGACAACATACCGTGCACATGGTGAAAGCTGTAATTTTTACTATCTGACCAAATGAAAAATCCCTGTAAACATTCACTAAACGAAAAATGCACACAATTTGATAACAATTTTGAAAAGTTTACTTTTACTGGAAAAAAGTTATAAACAAGTGAAGTATGACTGATATCCCAGTTTAAAGCGAAATGAAAATTTCCTCAAATGAACGAACACAAGAGCACATACCGTTGAATTTAGCCCCGACTCTATTCAAGATGGAGACTAAAGTTTTGTAATTATGAATAACGGACGAAATTCTGGACAATTTGAGACCGATATTATGTGGATTCTATAGAAAGGAATAATTAGAAATGCAGTCTTCTTGTGCACACTGGATTTCGGACGCTGTAAATTGTCAGACAACATACCGTGCACATGGTGAAAGCTGTAATTTTTACTATCTGACCAAATGAAAAATCCCTGTAAACATTCACTAAACGAAAAATGCACACAATTTGATAACAATTTTGAAAAGTTTACTTTTACTGGAAAAAAGTTATAAACAAGTGAAGTATGACTGATATCCCAGTTTAAAGCGAAATGAAAATTTCCTCAAATGAACGAACACAAGAGCACATACCGTTGAATTTAGCCCCGACTCTATTCAAGATGGAGACAAAAGTTTTGTAATTATGGATAACGCACGAAATTTTCGACAATTTGAGACCGATATTATGTGGATTCTATAGAAAGGAATAATTAGAAATGAAGTCTTCTTGTGCACCCCGATTTCGGACGCTGTAAATTGTCAGACAACATACCGTGCACATGGTGAAAGCTGTAATCTTTACTATCTGACCAAATGAAAAATCCCTGTAAACATTGACTAAACGAAAAAATGCACACAATTTGATACCAATTTTGAATAGATTTCTTTTACTGGAAAAAAGTTATAAACAAGTGAAGTATGACTGATCTCCAAGTTCAGGGCCGCATGAAAATTTCCTCAAATGAACGAACACAAGAGCACATACCGTTGAATTTAGCCCCGACTCTATTCAAGATGGAGACAAAAGTTTTGTAATTATGGATAACGCACGAAATTTTCGACAATTTGAGACCGATATTATGTGGATTCTATAGAAAGGAATAATTAGAAATGCAGTCTTCTTGTGCACACTGGATTTCGGACGCTGTAAATTGTCAGACAACATACCGTGCACATGGTGAAAGCTGTAATTTTTACTATCTGACCAAATGATAAATCCCTGTAAACATTGACTAAACGAAAAAATGCACACAATTTGATACCAATTTTGAATAGATTTCTTTTACTGGAAAAAAGTTATAAACAAGTGAAGTATGACTGATCTCCAAGTTCAGGGCCGCATGAAAATTTCCTCAAATGAACGAACACAAGAGCACATACCGTTGAATTTAGCCCCGACACTATTCAAGATGGAGACAAAAGTTTTGTAATTATGAATAACGGACGAAATTCTCGACAATTTGACACCGATATTATGTGGATTCTATAGAAAGGAATAATTAGAAATGCAGTCTTCTTGTGCACACTCGATTTCGGACGCTGTAAATTGACAGACGACATACCACGCACATGGTGAAAGCTGTAATTTTTACTATCTGACCAAATGAAAAATCCCTGTAAACATTGACTAAACGAAAAAATGCACACAATTTGATACCAATTTTGAATAGATTTCTTTTACTGGAAAAAAGTTATAAACAAGTGAAGTATGACTGATATCCCAGTTTAAAGCGAAATGAAAATTTCCTCAAATGAACGAACACAAGAGCACATACCGTTGAATTTAGCCCCGACTCTATTCAAGATGGAGACAAAAGTTTTGTAATTATGGATAACGCACGAAATTTTCGACAATTTGAGACCGATATTATGTGGATTCTATAGAAAGGAATAATTAGAAATGCAGTCTTCTTGTGCACACTCGATTTCGGACGCTGTAAATTGTCAGACAACATACCGCGCACATGGTGAAAGCTGTAATCTTTACTATCTGACCAAATGAAAAATCCCTGTAAACATTGACTAAACGAAAAAATGCACACAATTTGATACCAATTTCGAATAGATTTCTTTTACTGGAAAAAAGTTATAAACAAGTGAAGTATGACTGATCTCCAAGTTCAGGGCCGCATGAAAATTTCCTCAAATGAACGAACACAAGAGCACATACCGTTGAATTTAGCCCCGACACTATTCAAGATGGAGACAAAAGTTTTGTAATTATGAATAACGCAAGAATTTCTCGACAATTTGACACCGATATTATGTGGATTCTATAGAAAGGAATAATTAGAAATGCAGTCTTCTTGTGCACACTCGATTTCGGACGCTGTAAATTGACAGACGACATACCACGCACATGGTGAAAGCTGTAATTTTTACTATCTGACCAAATGAAAAATCCCTGTAAACATTGACTAAACGAAAAATGCACACAATTTGATACCAATTTTGAATAGATTTCTTTTACTGGAAAAAAGTTATAAACAAGTGAAGTATGACTGATATCCCAGTTTAAAGCGAAATGAAAATTTCCTCAAATGAACGAACACAAGAGCACATACCGTTGAATTTAGCCCCGACTCTATTCAAGATGGAGACAAAAGTTTTGTAATTATGGATAACGCACGAAATTTTCGACAATTTGAGACCGATATTATGTGGATTCTATAGAAAGGAATAATTAGAAATGCAGTCTTCTTGTGCACACTCGATTTCGGACGCTGTAAATTGTCAGACAACATACCGCGCACATGGTGAAAGCTGTAATCTTTACTATCTGACCAAATGAAAAATCCCTGTAAACATTGACTAAACGAAAAAATGCACACAATTTGATACCAATTTTGAATAGATTTCTTTTACTGGAAAAAAGTTATAAACAAGTGAAGTATGACTGATCTCCAAGTTCAGGGCCGCATGAAAATTTCCTCAAATGAACGAACACAAGAGCACATACCGTTGAATTTAGCCCCGACTCTATTCAAGATGGAGACAAAAGTTTTGTAATTATGGATAACGCACGAAATTTTCGACAATTTGAGACCGATATTATGTGGATTCTATAGAAAGGAATAATTAGAAATGCAGTCTTCTTGTGCACACTGGATTTCGGACGCTGTAAATTGTCAGACAACATACCGTGCACATGGTGAAAGCTGTAATTTTTACTATCTGACCAAATGAAAAATCCCTGTAAACATTGACTAAACGAAAAAATGCACACAATTTGATACCAATTTTGAATAGATTTCTTTTACTGGAAAAAAGTTATAAACAAGTGAAGTATGACTGATCTCCAAGTTCAGGGCCGCATGAAAATTTCCTCAAATGAACGAACACAAGAGCACATACCGTTGAATTTAGCCCCGACACTATTCAAGATGGAGACAAAAGTTTTGTAATTATGAATAACGGACGAAATTCTCGACAATTTGACACCGATAATATGTGGATTCTATAGAAAGGAATAATTAGAAATGCAGTCTTCTTGTGCACACTCGATTTCGGACGCTGTAAATTGACAGACGACATACCACGCACATGGTGAAAGCTGTAATTTTTACTATCTGACCAAATGAAAAATCCCTGTAAACATTGACTAAACGAAAAAATGCACACAATTTGATACCAATTTTGAATAGATTTCTTTTACTGGAAAAAAGTTATAAACAAGTGAAGTATGACTGATATCCCAGTTTAAAGCGAAATGAAAATTTCCTCAAATGAACGAACACAAGAGCACATACCGTTGAATTTAGCCCCGACTCTATTCAAGATGGAGACAAAAGTTTTGTAATTATGGATAACGCACGAAATTTTCGACAATTTGAGACCGATATTATGTGGATTCTATAGAAAGGAATAATTAGAAATGCAGTCTTCTTGTGCACACTCGATTTCGGACGCTGTAAATTGTCAGACAACATACCGCGCACATGGTGAAAGCTGTAATCTTTACTA
Source organism: Acanthosepion esculentum (assembly GCA_964036315.1). NCBI lineage: Eukaryota > Metazoa > Mollusca > Cephalopoda > Sepiida > Sepiidae > Acanthosepion > Acanthosepion esculentum. The sequence continues at coordinate 35,020 of CAXIWW010000922.1, read as the reverse complement.
TCTGACCAAATGAAAAATCCCTGTAAACATTGACTAAACGAAAAAATGCACACAATTTGATACCAATTTTGAATAGATTTCTTTTACTGGAAAAAAGTTATAAACAAGTGAAGTATGACTGATCTGCAAGTTCAGGGCCGCATGAAAATTTCCTCAAATGAACGAACACAAGAGCACATACCGTTGAATTTAGCCCCGACTCTATTCAAGATGGAGACAAAAGTTTTGTAATTATGGATAACGCACGAAATTTTCGACAATTTGAGACCGATATTATGTGGATTCTATAGAAAGGAATAATTAGAAATGCAGTCTTCTTGTGCACACTGGATTTCGGACGCTGTAAATTGTCAGACAACATACCGTGCACATGGTGAAAGCTGTAATTTTTACTATCTGACCAAATGAAAAATCCCTGTAAACATTGACTAAACGAAAAAATGCACACAATTTGATACCAATTTTGAATAGATTTCTTTTACTGGAAAAAAGTTATAAACAAGTGAAGTATGACTGATCTCCAAGTTCAGGGCCGCATGAAAATTTCCTCAAATGAACGAACACAAGAGCACATACCGTTGAATTTAGCCCCGACACTATTCAAGATGGAGACAAAAGTTTTGTAATTATGAATAACGGACGAAATTCTCGACAATTTGACACCGATAATATGTGGATTCTATAGAAAGGAATAATTAGAAATGCAGTCTTCTTGTGCACACTCGATTTCGGACGCTGTAAATTGACAGACGACATACCACGCACATGGTGAAAGCTGTAATTTTTACTATCTGACCAAATGAAAAATCCCTGTAAACATTGACTAAACGAAAAAATGCACACAATTTGATACCAATTTTGAATAGATTTCTTTTACTGGAAAAAAGTTATAAACAAGTGAAGTATGACTGATATCCCAGTTTAAAGCGAAATGAAAATTTCCTCAAATGAACGAACACAAGAGCACATACCGTTGAATTTAGCCCCGACTCTATTCAAGATGGAGACAAAAGTTTTGTAATTATGGATAACGCACGAAATTTTCGACAATTTGAGACCGATATTATGTGGATTCTATAGAAAGGAATAATTAGAAATGCAGTCTTCTTGTGCACACTCGATTTCGGACGCTGTAAATTGTCAGACAACATACCGCGCACATGGTGAAAGCTGTAATCTTTACTATCTGACCAAATGAAAAATCCCTGTAAACATTGACTAAACGAAAAAATGCACACAATTTGATACCAATTTTGAATAGATTTCTTTTACTGGAAAAAAGTTATAAACAAGTGAAGTATGACTGATCTGCAAGTTCAGGGCCGCATGAAAATTTCCTCAAATGAACGAACACAAGAGCACATACCGTTGAATTTAGCCCCGACTCTATTCAAGATGGAGACAAAAGTTTTGTAATTATGGATAACGCACGAAATTTTCGACAATTTGAGACCGATATTATGTGGATTCTATAGAAAGGAATAATTAGAAATGCAGTCTTCTTGTGCACACTGGATTTCGGACGCTGTAAATTGTCAGACAACATACCGTGCACATGGTGAAAGCTGTAATTTTTACTATCTGACCAAATGAAAAATCCCTGTAAACATTCACTAAACGAAAAATGCACACAATTTGATAACAATTTTGAAAAGTTTACTTTTACTGGAAAAAAGTTATAAACAAGTGAAGTATGACTGATATCCCAGTTTAAAGCGAAATGAAAATTTTCTCAAATGAACGAACACAAGAGCACATACCGTTGAATTTAGCCCCGACTCTATTCAAGATGGAGACAAAAGTTTTGTAATTATGGATAACGCATTAAATTTTCGACAATTTGAGACCGATATTATGTGGATTCTATAGAAAGGAATAATTAGAAATGCAGTCTTCTTGTGCACACTGGATTTCGGACGCTGTAAATTGTCAGACAACATACCGTGCACATGGTGAAAGCTGTAATTTTTACTATCTGACCAAATGAAAAATCCCTGTAAACATTGACTAAACGAAAAAATGCACACAATTTGATACCAATTTTGAATAGATTTCTTTTACTGGAAAAAAGTTATAAACAAGTGAAGTATGACTGATCTCCAAGTTCAGGGCCGCATGAAAATTTCCTCAAATGAACGAACACAAGAGCACATACCGTTGAATTTAGCCCCGACACAATTCAAGATGGAGACAAAAGTTTTGTAATTATGAATAACGGACGAAATTCTCGACAATTTGACACCGATATTATGTGGATTCTATAGAAAGGAATAATTAGAAATGCAGTCTTCTTGTGCACACTCGATTTCGGACGCTGTAAATTGACAGACGACATACCACGCACATGGTGAAAGCTGTAATTTTTACTATCTGACCAAATGAAAAATCCCTGTAAACATTGACTAAACGAAAAAATGCACACAATTTGATACCAATTTTGAATAGATTTCTTTTACTGGAAAAAAGTTATAAACAAGTGAAGTATGACTGATATCCCAGTTTAAAGCCAAATGAAAATTTCCTCAAATGAACGAACACAAGAGCACATACCGTTGAATTTAGCCCCGACTCTATTCAAGATGGAGACAAAAGTTTTGTAATTATGGATAACGCAAGAAATTTTCGACAATTTGAGACCGATATTATGTGGATTCTATAGAAAGGAATAATTAGAAATGCAGTCTTCTTGTGCACACTCGATTTCGGACGCTGTAAATTGTCAGACAACATACCGCGCACATGGTGAAAGCTGTAATCTTTACTATCTGACCAAATGAAAAATCCCTGTAAACATTCACTAAACGAAAAATGCACACAATTTGATAACAATTTTGAAAAGTTTACTTTTACTGGAAAAAAGTTATAAACAAGTGAAGTATGACTGATATCCCAGTTTAAAGCCAAATGAAAATTTTCTCAAATGAACGAACACAAGAGCACATACCGTTGAATTTAGCCCCGACTCTATTCAAGATGGAGACAAAAGTTTTGTAATTATGGATAACGCATTAAATTTTCGACAATTTGAGACCGATATTATGTGGATTCTATAGAAAGGAATAATTAGAAATGCAGTCTTCTTGTGCACACTGGATTTCGGACGCTGTAAATTGTCAGACAACATACCGTGCACATGGTGAAAGCTGTAATTTTTACTATCTGACCAAATGAAAAATCCCTGTAAACATTGACTTAACGAAAAAATGCACACAATTTGATACCAATTTTGAATAGATTTCTTTTACTGGAAAAAAGTTATAAACAAGTGAAGTATGACTGATCTCCAAGTTCAGGGCCGCATGAAAATTTCCTCAAATGAACGAACACAAGAGCACATACCGTTGAATTTAGCCCCGACACTATTCAAGATGGAGACAAAAGTTTTGTAATTATGAATAACGGACGAAATTCTCGACAATTTGACACCGATATTATGTGGATTCTATAGAAAGGAATAATTAGAAATGCAGTCTTCTTGTGCACACTCGATTTCGGACGCTGTAAATTGACAGACGACATACCACGCACATGGTGAAAGCTGTAATTTTTACTATCTGACCAAATGAAAAATCCCTGTAAACATTGACTAAACGAAAAAATGCACACAATTTGATACCAATTTTGAATAGATTTCTTTTACTGGAAAAAAGTTATAAACAAGTGAAGTATGACTGATATCCCAGTTTAAAGCCAAATGAAAATTTCCTCAAATGAACGAACACAAGAGCACATACCGTTGAATTTAGCCCCGACTCTATTCAAGATGGAGACAAAAGTTTTGTAATTATGGATAACGCACGAAATTTTCGACAATTTGAGACCGATATTATGTGGATTCTATAGAAAGGAATAATTAGAAATGCAGTCTTCTTGTGCACACTCGATTTCGGACGCTGTAAATTGTCAGACAACATACCGCGCACATGGTGAAAGCTGTAATCTTTACTATCTGACCAAATGAAAAATCCCTGTAAACATTGACTAAACGAAAAAATGCACACAATTTGATACCAATTTTGAATAGATTTCTTTTACTGGAAAAAAGTTATAAACAAGTGAAGTATGACTGATCTGCAAGTTCAGGGCCGCATGAAAATTTCCTCAAATGAACGAACACAAGAGCACATACCGTTGAATTTAGCCCCGACTCTATTCAAGATGGATACAAAAGTTTTGTAATTATGGATAACGCACGAAATTTTCGACAATTTGAGACCGATATTATGTGGATTCTATAGAAAGGAATAATTAGAAATGCAGTCTTCTTGTGCACACTGGATTTCGGACGCTGTAAATTGTCAGACAACATACCGTGCACATGGTGAAAGCTGTAATTTTTACTATCTGACCAAATGAAAAATCCCTGTAAACATTGACTAAACGAAAAATGCACACAATTTGATACCAATTTTGAATAGATTTCTTTTACTGGAAAAAAGTTATAAACAAGTGAAGTATGACTGATCTCCAAGTTCAGGGCCGCATGAAAATTTCCTCAAATGAACGAACACAAGAGCACATACCGTTGAATTTAGCCCCGACACTATTCAAGATGGAGACAAAAGTTTTGTAATTATGAATAACGCACGAAATTCTCGACAATTTGACACCGATATTATGTGGATTCTATAGAAAGGAATAATTAGAAATGCAGTCTTCTTGTGCACACTGGATTTCGGACGCTGTAAATTGTCAGACAACATACCGTGCACATGGTGAAAGCTGTAATTTTTACTATCTGACCAAATGAAAAATCCCTGTAAACATTCACTAAACGAAAAATGCACACAATTTGATAACAATTTTGAAAAGTTTACTTTTACTGGAAAAAAGTTATAAACAAGTGAAGTATGACTGATATCCCAGTTTAAAGCGAAATGAAAATTTCCTCAAATGAACGAACACAAGAGCACATACCGTTGAATTTAGCCCCGACTCTATTCAAGATGGAGACAAAAGTTTTGTAATTATGGATAACGCACGAAATTTTCGACAATTTGAGACCGATATTATGTGGATTCTATAGAAAGGAATAATTAGAAATGCAGTCTTCTTGTGCACACTCGATTTCGGACGCTGTAAATTGTCAGACAACATACCGCGCACATGGTGAAAGCTGTAATCTTTACTATCTGACCAAATGAAAAATCCCTGTAAACATTGACTAAACGAAAAAATGCACACAATTTGATACCAATTTTGAATAGATTTCTTTTACTGGAAAAAAGTTATAAACAAGTGAAGTTTGACTGATCTGCAAGTTCAGGGCCGCATGAAAATTTCCTCAAATGAACGAACACAAGAGCACATACCGTTGAATTTAGCCCCGACTCTATTCAAGATGGATACAAAAGTTTTGTAATTATGGATAACGCACGAAATTTTCGACAATTTGAGACCGATATTATGTGGATTCTATAGAAAGGAATAATTAGAAATGCAGTCTTCTTGTGCACACTGGATTTCGGACGCTGTAAATTGTCAGACAACATACCGTGCACATGGTGAAAGCTGTAATTTTTACTATCTGACCAAATGAAAAATCCCTGTAAACATTGACTAAACGAAAAAATGCACACAATTTGATACCAATTTTGAATAGATTTCTTTTACTGGAAAAAAGTTATAAACAAGTGAAGTATGACTGATCTCCAAGTTCAGGGCCGCATGAAAATTTCCTCAAATGAACGAACACAAGAGCACATACCGTTGAATTTAGCCCCGACACTATTCAAGATGGAGACAAAAGTTTTGTAATTATGAATAACGCACGAAATTCTCGACAATTTGACACCGATATTATGTGGATTCTATAGAAAGGAATAATTAGAAATGCAGTCTTCTTGTGCACACTCGATTTCGGACGCTGTAAATTGACAGACGACATACCACGCACATGGTGAAAGCTGTAATTTTTACTATCTGACCAAATGAAAAATCCCTGTAAACATTGACTAAACGAAAAAATGCACACAATTTGATACCAATTTTGAATAGATTTCTTTTACTGGAAAAAAGTTATAAACAAGTGAAGTATGACTGATATCCCAGTTTAAAGCGAAATGAAAATTTCCTCAAATGAACGAACACAAGAGCACATACCGTTGAATTTAGCCCCGACTCTATTCAAGATGGAGACAAAAGTTTTGTAATTATGGATAACGCACGAAATTTTCGACAATTTGAGACCGATATTATGTGGATTCTATAGAAAGGAATAATAAGAAATGCAGTCTTCTTGTGCACACTGGATTTCGGACGCTGTAAATTGTCAGACAACATACCGCGCACATGGTGAAAGCTGTAATCTTTACTATCTGACCAAATGAAAAATCCCTGTAAACATTGACTAAACGAAAAAATGCACACAATTTGATACCAATTTTGAATAGATTTCTTTTACTGGAAAAAAGTTATAAACAAGTGAAGTATGACTGATCTCCAAGTTCAGGGCCGCATGAAAATTTCCTCAAATGAACGAACACAAGAGCACATACCGTTGAATTTAGCCCCGACACTATTCAAGATGGAGACAAAAGTTTTGTAATTATGAATAACGGACGAAATTCTCGACAATTTGACACCGATATTATGTGGATTCTATAGAAAGGAATAATTAGAAATGCAGTCTTCTTGTGCACACTCGATTTCGGACGCTGTAAATTGACAGACGACATACCACGCACATGGTGAAAGCTGTAATTTTTACTATCTGACCAAATGAAAAATCCCTATAAACATTGACTAAACGAAAAAATGCACACAATTTGATACCAATTTTGAATAGATTTCTTTTACTGGAAAAAAGTTATAAACAAGTGAAGTATGACTGATATCCCAGTTTAAAGCGAAATGAAAATTTCCTCAAATGAACGAACACAAGAGCACATACCGTTGAATTTAGCCCCGACTCTATTCAAGATGGAGACAAAAGTTTTGTAATTATGGATAACGCACGAAATTTTCGACAATTTGAGACCGATATTATGTGGATTCTATAGAAAGGAATAATTAGAAATGAAGTCTTCTTGTGCACACTCGATTTCGGACGCTGTAAATTGTCAGACAACATACCGTGCACATGGTGAAAGCTGTAATCTTTACTATCTGACCATATGAAAAATCCCTGTAAACATTGACTAAACGAAAAAATGCACACAATTTGATACCAATTTTGAATAGATTTCTTTTACTGGAAAAAAGTTATATACAAGTGAAGTATGACTGATCTCCAAGTTCAGGGCCGCATGAAAATTTCCTCAAATGAACGAACACAAGAGCACATACCGTTGAATTTAGCCCCGACTCTATTCAAGATGGAGACAAAAGTTTTGTAATTATGGATAACGCACGAAATTTTCGACAATTTGAGACCGATATTATGTGGATTCTATAGAAAGGAATAATTAGAAATGCAGTCTTCTTGTGCACACTGGATTTCGGACGCTGTAAATTGTCAGACAACATACCGTGCACATGGTGAAAGCTGTAATTTTTACTATCTGACCAAATGATAAATCCCTGTAAACATTGACTAAACGAAAAAATGCACACAATTTGATACCAATTTTGAATAGATTTCTTTTACTGGAAAAAAGTTATAAACAAGTGAAGTATGACTGATCTCCAAGTTCAGGGCCGCATGAAAATTTCCTCAAATGAACGAACACAAGAGCACATACCGTTGAATTTAGCCCCGACACTATTCAAGATGGAGACAAAAGTTTTGTAATTATGAATAACGCACGAAATTCTAAACAATTTGACACCGATATTATGTGGATTCTATAGAAAGGAATAATTAGAAATGCAGTCTTCTTGTGCACACTCGATTTCGGACGCTGTAAATTGACAGACGACATACCACGCACATGGTGAAAGCTGTAATTTTTACTATCTGACCAAATGAAAAATCCCTGTAAACATTGACTAAACGAAAAAATGCACACAATTTGATACCAATTTTGAATAGATTTCTTTTACTGGAAAAAAGTTATAAACAAGTGAAGTATGACTGATATCCCAGTTTAAAGCGAAATGAAAATTTCCTCAAATGAACGAACACAAGAGCACATACCGTTGAATTTAGCCCCGACTCTATTCAAGATGGAGACAAAAGTTTTGTAATTATGGATAACGCACGAAATTTTCGACAATTTGAGACCGATATTATGTGGATTCTATAGAAAGGAATAATTAGAAATGCAGTCTTCTTGTGCACACTGGATTTCGGACGCTGTAAATTGTCAGACAACATACCGTGCACATGGTGAAAGCTGTAATTTTTACTATCTGACCAAATGAAAAATCCCTGTAAACATTGACTAAACGAAAAAATGCACACAATTTGATACCAATTTTGAATAGATTTCTTTTACTGGAAAAAAGTTATAAACAAGTGAAGTATGACTGATCTCCAAGTTCAGGGCCGCATGAAAATTTCCTCAAATGAACGAACACAAGAGCACATACCGTTGAATTTAGCCCCGACACTATTCAAGATGGAGACAAAAGTTTTGTAATTATGAATAACGCACGAAATTCTCGACAATTTGACACCGATATTATGTGGATTCTATAGAAAGGAATAATTAGAAATGCAGTCTTCTTGTGCACACTCGATTTCGGACGCTGTAAATTGACAGACGACATACCACGCACATGGTGAAAGCTGTAATTTTTACTATCTGACCAAATGAAAAATCCCTGTAAACATTGACTAAACGAAAAAATGCACACAATTTGATACCAATTTTGAATAGATTTCTTTTACTGGAAAAAAGTTATAAACAAGTGAAGTATGACTGATATCCCAGTTTAAAGCGAAATGAAAATTTCCTCAAATGAACGAACACAAGAGCACATACCGTTGAATTTAGCCCCGACTCTATTCAAGATGGAGACAAAAGTTTTGTAATTATGGATAACGCACGAAATTTTCGACAATTTGAGACCGATATTATGTGGATTCTATAGAAAGGAATAATAAGAAATGCAGTCTTCTTGTGCACACTGGATTTCGGACGCTGTAAATTGTCAGACAACATACCGCGCACATGGTGAAAGCTGTAATCTTTACTATCTGACCAAATGAAAAATCCCTGTAAACATTGACTAAACGAAAAAATGCACACAATTTGATACCAATTTTGAATAGATTTCTTTTACTGGAAAAAAGTTATAAACAAGTGAAGTATGACTGATCTCCAAGTTCAGGGCCGCATGAAAATTTCCTCAAATGAACGAACACAAGAGCACATACCGTTGAATTTAGCCCCGACACTATTCAAGATGGAGACAAAAGTTTTGTAATTATGAATAACGGACGAAATTCTCGACAATTTGACACCGATATTATGTGGATTCTATAGAAAGGAATAATTAGAAATGCAGTCTTCTTGTGCACACTCGATTTCGGACGCTGTAAATTGACAGACGACATACCACGCACATGGTGAAAGCTGTAATTTTTACTATCTGACCAAATGAAAAATCCCTATAAACATTGACTAAACGAAAAAATGCACACAATTTGATACCAATTTTGAATAGATTTCTTTTACTGGAAAAAAGTTATAAACAAGTGAAGTATGACTGATATCCCAGTTTAAAGCGAAATGAAAATTTCCTCAAATGAACGAACACAAGAGCACATACCGTTGAATTTAGCCCCGACTCTATTCAAGATGGAGACAAAAGTTTTGTAATTATGGATAACGCACGAAATTTTCGACAATTTGAGACCGATATTATGTGGATTCTATAGAAAGGAATAATTAGAAATGAAGTCTTCTTGTGCACACTCGATTTCGGACGCTGTAAATTGTCAGACAACATACCGTGCACATGGTGAAAGCTGTAATCTTTACTATCTGACCATATGAAAAATCCCTGTAAACATTGACTAAACGAAAAAATGCACACAATTTGATACCAATTTTGAATAGATTTCTTTTACTGGAAAAAAGTTATATACAAGTGAAGTATGACTGATCTCCAAGTTCAGGGCCGCATGAAAATTTCCTCAAATGAACGAACACAAGAGCACATACCGTTGAATTTAGCCCCGACTCTATTCAAGATGGAGACAAAAGTTTTGTAATTATGGATAACGCACGAAATTTTCGACAATTTGAGACCGATATTATGTGGATTCTATAGAAAGGAATAATTAGAAATGCAGTCTTCTTGTGCACACTGGATTTCGGACGCTGTAAATTGTCAGACAACATACCGTGCACATGGTGAAAGCTGTAATTTTTACTATCTGACCAAATGATAAATCCCTGTAAACATTGACTAAACGAAAAAATGCACACAATTTGATACCAATTTTGAATAGATTTCTTTTACTGGAAAAAAGTTATAAACAAGTGAAGTATGACTGATCTCCAAGTTCAGGGCCGCATGAAAATTTCCTCAAATGAACGAACACAAGAGCACATACCGTTGAATTTAGCCCCGACACTATTCAAGATGGAGACAAAAGTTTTGTAATTATGAATAACGCACGAAATTCTAAACAATTTGACACCGATATTATGTGGATTCTATAGAAAGGAATAATTAGAAATGCAGTCTTCTTGTGCACACTCGATTTCGGACGCTGTAAATTGACAGACGACATACCACGCACATGGTGAAAGCTGTAATTTTTACTATCTGACCAAATGAAAAATCCCTGTAAACATTGACTAAACGAAAAAATGCACACAATTTGATACCAATTTTGAATAGATTTCTTTTACTGGAAAAAAGTTATAAACAAGTGAAGTATGACTGATATCCCAGTTTAAAGCGAAATGAAAATTTCCTCAAATGAACGAACACAAGAGCACATACCGTTGAATTTAGCCCCGACTCTATTCAAGATGGAGACAAAAGTTTTGTAATTATGGATAACGCACGAAATTTTCGACAATTTGAGACCGATATTATGTGGATTCTATAGAAAGGAATAATTAGAAATGCAGTCTTCTTGTGCACACTCGATTTCGGACGCTGTAAATTGTCAGACAACATACCGTGCACATGGTGAAAGCTGTAATCTTTACTATCTGACCAAATGAAAAATCCCTGTAAACATTGACTAAACGAAAAAATGCACACAATTTGATACCAATTTTGAATAGATTTCTTTTACTGGAAAAAAGTTATAAACAAGTGAAGTATGACTGATCTCCAAGTTCAGGGCCGCATGAAAATTTCCTCAAATGAACGAACACAAGAGCACATACCGTTGAATTTAGCCCCGACTCTATTCAAGATGGAGACAAAAGTTTTGTAATTATGAATAACGCACGAAATTCTCGACAATTTGACACCGATATTATGTGGATTTTATAGAAAGGAATAATTAGAAATGCAGTCTTCTTGTGCACACTCGATTTCGGACGCTGTAAATTGTCAGACGACATACCACGCACATGGTGAAAGCTGTTATTTTTACTATCTGACCAAATGAAAAATCCCTGTAAACATTGACTGAACGAAAAAATGCACACAATTTGATACCAATTTTGAATAGATTTCTTTTACTGGAAAAAAGTTATAAACAAGTGAAGTATGACTGATCTCCCAGTTTAGGGCCGCATGAAAATTTCCTCAAATGAACGAACACAAGACCACATACCGTTGAATTTAGCCCCGACTCTATTCAAGATGGAGACAATAGTTTTGTAATTATGGATAACGCACGAAATTTTCGACAATTTGAGACCGATATTATGTGGATTCTATAGAAAGGAATAATTAGAAATGCAGTCTTCTTGTGCACACTGGATTTCGGACGCTGTAAATTGTCAGACAACATACCGTGCACATGGTGAAAGCTGTAATTTTTACTATCTGACCAAATGAAAAATCCCTGTAAACATTGACTAAACGAAAAAATGCACACAATTTGATACCAATTTTGAATAGATTTCTTTTACTGGAAAAAAGTTATAAACAAGTGAAGTATGACTGATATGCCAGTTTAAAGCGAAATGAAAATTTTCTCAAATGAACGAACACAAGAGCACATACCGTTGAATTTAGCCCCGACTCTATTCAAGATGGAGACAAAAGTTTTGTAATTATGAATAACGCACGAAATTCTCGACAATTTGAGACCGATATTATGTGGATTCTATAGAAAGGAATAATTAGAAATGCAGTCTTCTTGTGCACACTGGATTTCGGGCGCTGTAAATTGTCAGACAACATACCGTGCACATGGTGAAAGCTGTAATTTTTACTATCTGACCAAATGAAAAATCCCTGTAAACATTGACTAAACGAAAAATGCACACAATTTGATAACAATTTTGAAAAGTTTACTTTTACTGGAAAAACTTATAAACAAGTGAAGTATGACTGATATCCCAGTTTAAAGCGAAATGAAAATTTCCTCAAATGAACGAACACAAGAGCACATACCGTTGAATTTAGCCCCGACTCTATTCAAGATGGAGACAAAAGTTTTGTAATTATGGATAACGCACGAAATTTGAGACCGATATTATGTGGATTCTATAGAAAGGAATAATTAGAAATGCAGTCTTCTTGTGCACACTGGATTTCGGACGCTGTAAATTGTCAGACAACATACCGTGCACATGGTGAAAGCTGTAATTTTTACTATCTGACCAAATGAAAAATCCCTGTAAACATTGACTAAACGAAAAAATGCACACAATTTGATACCAATTTTGAATAGATTTCTTTTACTGGAAAAAAGTTATAAACAAGTGAAGTATGACTGATATGCCAGTTTAAAGCGAAATGAAAATTTTCTCAAATGAACGAACACAAGAGCACATACCGTTGAATTTAGCCCCGACTCTATTCAAGACGGAGACAAAAGTTTTGTAATTATGAATAACGCACGAAATTCTCGACAATTTGAGACCGATATTATGTGGATTCTATAGAAAGGAATAATTAGAAATGCAGTCTTCTTGTGCAAACTCGATTTCGGACGCTGTAAATTGTCAGACAACATACCGTGCACATGGTGAAAGCTGTAATTTTTACTATCTGACCAAATGAAAAATCCCTGTAAACATTGACTAAACGAAAAATGCACACAATTTGATAACAATTTTGAAAAGTTTACTTTTACTGGAAAAACTTATAAACAAGTGAAGTATGACTGATATCCCAGTTTAAAGCGAAATGAAAATTTCCTCAAATGAACGAACACAAGAGCACATACCGTTGAATTTAGCCCCAACTCTATTCAAGATGGAGACAAAAGTTTTGTAATTATGGATAACGCACGAAATTTTCGACAATTTGAGACCGATATTATGTGGATTCTATAGAAAGGAATAATTAGAAATGCAGTCTTCTTGTGCACACTCGATTTCGGACGCTGTAAATTGTCAGACAACATACCGTGCACATGGTGAAAGCTGTAATTTTTACTATCTGACCAAATGAAAAATCCCTGTAAACATTGACTAAACGAAAAATTGCACACAATTTGATACCAATTTTGAATAGATTACTTTTACTGGAAAAAAGTTATAAACAAGTGAAGTATGACTGATATGCCAGTTTAAAGCGATATGAAAATTTTCTCAAATGAACGAACACAAGAGCACATACCGTTGAATTTAGCCCCGACTCTATTCAAGATGGAGAGAAAAGTTTTGTAATTATGAATAACGCACGAAATTCTCGACAAGTTGACACCGATATTATGTGGATTCTATAGAAAGGAATAATTAGAAATGCAGTCTTCTTGTGCACACTCGATTTCGGACGCTGTAAATTGTCAGACGACATACCACGCACATGGTGAAAGCTGTAATTTTTACTATCTGACCAAATGAAAAATCCCTGTAAACATTGACTAAACGAAAAAATGCACACAATTTGATACCAATTTTGAATAGATTTCTTTTACTGGAAAAAAGTTATAAACAAGTGAAGTATGACTGATCTCCCAGTTTAGGGCCGCATGAAAATTTCCTCAAATGAACGAACACAAGACCACATACCGTTGAATTTAGCCCCGACTCTATTCAAGATGGAGACAAAAGTTTTGTAATTATGGATAACGCATGAAATTTTCGACAATTTGAGACCGATATTATGTGGATTCTATAGAAAGGAATAATTAGAAATGCAGTCTTCTTGTGCATACTCGATTTCGGACGCTGTAAATTGTCAGACGACATACCACGCACATGGTGAAAGCTGTAATTTTTACTATCTGACCAAATGAAAAATCCCTGTAAACATTGACTAAACGAAAAAATGCACATTATTTGATACCAATTTTGAATAGATTTCTTTTACTGGAAAAAAGTTATAAACAAGTGAAATATGACTGATCTCCCAGTTTAGGGCCGCATGAAAATTTCCTCAAATGAACGAACACAAGACCACATACCGTTGAATTTAGCCCCGACTCTATTCAAGATGGAGACAAAAGTTTTCTAATTATGGATAACGCACGAAATTTTCGACAATTTCAGACCGATATTATGTGGATTCTATAGAAAGGAATAATTAGAAATGCAGTCTTCTTGTGCATACTCGATTTCGGACGCTGTAAATTGTCAGACGACATACCACGCACATGGTGACAGCTGTAATTTTTACTATCTGACCAAATGAAAAATCCCTGTAAACATTGACTAAACGAAAAAATGCACACAATTTGATACCAATTTTGAATAGATTTCTTTTACTGGAAAAAAGTTATAAACAAGTGAAGTATGACTGATATCCCAGTTTAAACGAAATGAAAATTTTCTCAAATGAACGAATACAAGAGCACATACTGTTGAATTTAGCCCCGACTCTATTCAAGATGGAGACAAAAGTTTTGTAATTATGGATAACGCACGAAATTTTCGACAATTTGAGACCGATATTATGTGGATTCTATAGAAAGGAATAATTAGAAATGCAGTCTTCTTGTGCACACTGGATTTCGGACGCTGTAAATTGTCAGACAACATACCGTGCACATGGTGAAAGCTGTAATTTTTACTATCTGACCAAATGAAAAATCCCTGTAAACATTGACTAAACGAAAAAATGCACACAATTTGATACCAATTTTGAATAGATTTCTTTTACTGGAAAAAAGTTATAAACAAGTGAAGTATGACTGATATGCCAGTTTAAAGCGAAATGAAAATTTTCTCAAATGAACGAACACAAGAGCACATACCGTTGAATTTAGCCCCGACTCTATTCAAGATGGAGACAAAAGTTTTGTAATTATGAATAACGCACGAAATTCTCGACAATTTGAGACCGATATTATGTGGATTCTATAGAAAGGAATAATTAGAAATGCAGTCTTCTTGTGCACACTGGATTTCGGGCGCTGTAAATTGTCAGACAACATACCGTGCACATGGTGAAAGCTGTAATTTTTACTATCTGACCAAATGAAAAATCCCTGTAAACATTGACTAAACGAAAAATGCACACAATTTGATAACAATTTTGAAAAGTTTACTTTTACTGGAAAAACTTATAAACAAGTGAAGTATGACTGATATCCCAGTTTAAAGCGAAATGAAAATTTCCTCAAATGAACGAACACAAGAGCACATACCGTTGAATTTAGCCCCGACTCTATTCAAGATGGAGACAAAAGTTTTGTAATTATGGATAACGCACGAAATTTGAGACCGATATTATGTGGATTCTATAGAAAGGAATAATTAGAAATGCAGTCTTCTTGTGCACACTGGATTTCGGACGCTGTAAATTGTCAGACAACATACCGTGCACATGGTGAAAGCTGTAATTTTTACTATCTGACCAAATGAAAAATCCCTGTAAACATTGACTAAACGAAAAAATGCACACAATTTGATACCAATTTTGAATAGATTTCTTTTACTGGAAAAAAGTTATAAACAAGTGAAGTATGACTGATATGCCAGTTTAAAGCGAAATGAAAATTTTCTCAAATGAACGAACACAAGAGCACATACCGTTGAATTTAGCCCCGACTCTATTCAAGACGGAGACAAGAGTTTTGTAATTATGAATAACGCACGAAATTCTCGACAATTTGAGACCGATATTATGTGGATTCTATAGAAAGGAATAATTAGAAATGCAGTCTTCTTGTGCACACTGGATTTCGGACGCTGTAAATTGTCAGACAACATACCGTGCACATGGTGAAAGCTGTAATTTTTACTATCTGACCAAATGAAAAATCCCTGTAAACATTGACTAAACGAAAAATGCACACAATTTGATAACAATTTTGAAAAGTTTACTTTTACTGGAAAAACTTATAAACAAGTGAAGTATGACTGATATCCCAGTTTAAAGCGAAATGAAAATTTCCTCAAATGAACGAACACAAGAGTACATACCGTTGAATTTAGCCCCGACTCTATTCAAGATGGAGACAAAAGTTTTGTAATTATGGATAACGCACGAAATTTTCGACAATTTGAGACCGATATTATGTGGATTCTATAGAAAGGAATAATTAGAAATGCAGTCTTCTTGTGCACACTCGATTTCGGACGCTGTAAATTGTCAGACAACATACCGTGCACATGGTGAAAGCTGTAATTTTTACTATCTGACCAAATGAAAAATCCCTGTAAACATTGACTAAACGAAAAAATGCACACAATTTGATACCAATTTTGAATAGATTACTTTTACTGGAAAAAAGTTATAAACAAGTGAAGTATGACTGATATGCCAGTTTAAAGCGATATGAAAATTTTCTCAAATGAACGAACACAAGAGCACATACCGTTGAATTTAGCCCCGACTCTATTCAAGATGGAGACAAAAGTTTTCTAATTATGGATAACGCACGAAATTTTCGACAATTTCAGACCGATATTATGTGGATTCTATAGAAAGGAATAATTAGAAATGCAGTCTTCTTGTGCATACTCGATTTCGGACGCTGTAAATTGTCAGACGACATACCACGCACATGGTGACAGCTGTAATTTTTACTATCTGACCAAATGAAAAATCCCTGTAAACATTGACTAAACGAAAAAATGCACACAATTTGATACCAATTTTGAATAGATTTCTTTTACTGGAAAAAAGTTATAAACAAGTGAAGTATGACTGATATCCCAGTTTAAAGCGAAATGAAAATTTTCTCAAATGAACGAACACAAGAGCACATACCGTTGAATTTAGCCCCGACTCTATTCAAGATGGAGACAAAAGTTTTGTAATTATGAATAACGCACGAAATTCTCGACAATTTGAGACCGATATTATGTGGATTCTATAGAAAGGAATAATTAGAAATGCAGTCTTCTTGTGCACACTGGATTTCGGGCGCTGTAAATTGTCAGACAACATACCGTGCACATGGTGAAAGCTGTAATTTTTACTATCTGACCAAATGAAAAATCCCTGTAAACATTGACTAAACGAAAAATGCACACAATTTGATAACAATTTTGAAAAGTTTACTTTTACTGGAAAAACTTATAAACAAGTGAAGTATGACTGATATCCCAGTTTAAAGCGAAATGAAAATTTCCTCAAATGAACGAACACAAGAGCACATACCGTTGAATTTAGCCCCGACTCTATTCAAGATGGAGACAAAAGTTTTGTAATTATGGATAACGCACGAAATTTGAGACCGATATTATGTGGATTCTATAGAAAGGAATAATTAGAAATGCAGTCTTCTTGTGCACACTGGATTTCGGGCGCTGTAAATTGTCAGACAACATACCGTGCACATGGTGAAAGCTGTAATTTTTACTATCTGACCAAATGAAAAATCCCTGTAAACATTGACTAAACGAAAAATGCACACAATTTGATAACAATTTTGAAAAGTTTACTTTTACTGGAAAAACTTATAAACAAGTGAAGTATGACTGATATCCCAGTTTAAAGCGAAATGAAAATTTCCTCAAATGAACGAACACAAGAGCACATACCGTTGAATTTAGCCCCGACTCTATTCAAGATGGAGACAAAAGTTTTGTAATTATGGATAACGCACGAAATTTGAGACCGATATTATGTGGATTCTATAGAAAGGAATAATTAGAAATGCAGTCTTCTTGTGCACACTGGATTTCGGACGCTGTAAATTGTCAGACAACATACCGTGCACATGGTGAAAGCTGTAATTTTTACTATCTGACCAAATGAAAAATCCCTGTAAACATTGACTAAACGAAAAAATGCACACAATTTGATACCAATTTTGAAAAGATTTCTTTTACTGGAAAAAAGTTATAAACAAGTGAAGTATGACTGATATGCCAGTTTAAAGCGAAATGAAAATTTTCTCAAATGAACGAACACAAGAGCACATACCGTTGAATTTAGCCCCGACTCTATTCAAGATGGAGACAAAAGTTTTGTAATTATGAATAACGCACGAAATTCTCGACAATTTGAGACCGATATTATGTGGATTCTATAGAAAGGAATAATTAGAAATGCAGTCTTCTTGTGCACACTGGATTTCGGGCGCTGTAAATTGTCAGACAACATACCGTGCACATGGTGAAAGCTGTAATTTTTACTATCTGACCAAATGAAAAATCCCTGTAAACATTGACTAAACGAAAAATGCACACAATTTGATAACAATTTTGAAAAGTTTACTTTTACTGGAAAAACTTATAAACAAGTGAAGTATGACTGATATCCCAGTTTAAAGCGAAATGAAAATTTCCTCAAATGAACGAACACAAGAGCACATACCGTTGAATTTAGCCCCGACTCTATTCAAGATGGAGACAAAAGTTTTGTAATTATGGATAACGCACGAAATTTGAGACCGATATTATGTGGATTCTATAGAAAGGAATAATTAGAAATGCAGTCTTCTTGTGCACACTGGATTTCGGGCGCTGTAAATTGTCAGACAACATACCGTGCACATGGTGAAAGCTGTAATTTTTACTATCTGACCAAATGAAAAATCCCTGTAAACATTGACTAAACGAAAAATGCACACAATTTGATAACAATTTTGAAAAGTTTACTTTTACTGGAAAAACTTATAAACAAGTGAAGTATGACTGATATCCCAGTTTAAAGCGAAATGAAAATTTCCTCAAATGAACGAACACAAGAGCACATACCGTTGAATTTAGCCCCGACTCTATTCAAGATGGAGACAAAAGTTTTGTAATTATGGATAACGCACGAAATTTGAGACCGATATTATGTGGATTCTATAGAAAGGAATAATTAGAAATGCAGTCTTCTTGTGCACACTGGATTTCGGACGCTGTAAATTGTCAGACAACATACCGTGCACATGGTGAAAGCTGTAATTTTTACTATCTGACCAAATGAAAAATCCCTGTAAACATTGACTAAACGAAAAAATGCACACAATTTGATACCAATTTTGAATAGATTTCTTTTACTGGAAAAAAGTTATAAACAAGTGAAGTATGACTGATATGCCAGTTTAAAGCGAAATGAAAATTTTCTCAAATGAACGAACACAAGAGCACATACCGTTGAATTTAGCCCCGACTCTATTCAAGACGGAGACAAAAGTTTTGTAATTATGAATAACGCACGAAATTCTCGACAATTTGAGACCGATATTATGTGGATTCTATAGAAAGGAATAATTAGAAATGCAGTCTTCTTGTGCACACTGGATTTCGGACGCTGTAAATTGTCAGACAACATACCGTGCACATGGTGAAAGCTGTAATTTTTACTATCTGACCAAATGAAAAATCCCTGTAAACATTGACTAAACGAAAAATGCACACAATTTGATAACAATTTTGAAAAGTTTACTTTTACTGGAAAAACTTATAAACAAGTGAAGTATGACTGATATCCCAGTTTAAAGCGAAATGAAAATTTCCTCAAATGAACGAACACAAGAGTACATACCGTTGAATTTAGCCCCGACTCTATTCAAGATGGAGACAAAAGTTTTGTAATTATGGATAACGCACGAAATTTTCGACAATTTGAGACCGATATTATGTGGATTCTATAGAAAGGAATAATTAGAAATGCAGTCTTCTTGTGCACACTCGATTTCGGACGCTGTAAATTGTCAGACAACATACCGTGCACATGGTGAAAGCTGTAATTTTTACTATCTGACCAAATGAAAAATCCCTGTAAACATTGACTAAACGAAAAAATGCACACAATTTGATACCAATTTTGAATAGATTACTTTTACTGGAAAAAAGTTATAAACAAGTGAAGTATGACTGATATGCCAGTTTAAAGCGATATGAAAATTTTCTCAAATGAACGAACACAAGAGCACATACCGTTGAATTTAGCCCCGACTCTATTCAAGATGGAGAGAAAAGTTTTGTAATTATGAATAACGCACGAAATTCTCGACAAGTTGACACCGATATTATGTGGATTCTATAGAAAGGAATAATTAGAAATGCAGTCATCTTGTGCACACTCGATTTCGGACGCTGTAAATTGTCAGACGACATACCACGCACATGGTGAAAGCTGTAATTTTTACTATCTGACCAAATGAAAAATCCCTGTAAACATTGACTAAACGAAAAAATGCACACAATTTGATACCAATTTTGAATAGATTTCTTTTACTGGAAAAAAGTTATAAACAAGTGAAGTATGACTGATCTCCCAGTTTAGGGCCGCATGAAAATTTCCTCAAATGAACGAACACAAGACCACATACCGTTGAATTTAGCCCCGACTCTATTCAAGATGGAGACAAAAGTTTTGTAATTATGGATAACGCACGAAATTTTCGACAATTTGAGACCGATATTATGTGGATTCTATAGAAAGGAATAATTAGAAATGCAGTCTTCTTGTGCACACTCGATTTCGGACGCTGTAAATTGTCAGACAACATACCGTGCACATGGTGAAAGCTGTAATTTTTACTATCTGACCAAATGAAAAATCCCTGTAAACATTCACTAAACGAAAAATGCACACAATTTGATAACAATTTTGAAAAGTTTACTTTTACTGGAAAAAAGTTATAAACAAGTGAAGTATGACTGATATCCCAGTTTAAAGCGAAATGAAAATTTCCTCAAATGAACGAACACAAGAGCACATACCGTTGAATTTAGCCCCGACTCTATTCAAGATGGAGACAAAAGTTTTGTAATTATGAATAACGGACGAAATTCTGGACAATTTGACACCGATATTATGTGGATTCTTTAGAAAGGAATAATTAGAAATGCAGTCTTCTTGTGCACACTCGATTTCGGACGCTGTAAATTGTCAGACGACATACCACGCACATGGTGAAAGCTGTAATTTTTACTATCTGACCAAATGAAAAATCCCTGTAAACATTGACTAAACGAAAAAATGCACACAATTTGATACCAATTTTAAATAGATTTCTTTTACTGGAAAAAAGTTATAAACATGTGAAGTATGACTGATATCCCAGTTTAAAGCGAAAAGAAAATTTTCTCAAATGAACGAACACAAGAGCACATACCGTTGAATTTAGCCCCGACTCTATTCAAGATGGAGACAAAAGTTTTGTAATTATGGATAACGCATGAAATTTTCGACAATTTGAGACCGATATTATGTGGATTCTATAGAAAGGAATAATTAGAAATGCAGTCTTCTTGTGCATACTCGATTTCGGACGCTGTAAATTGTCAGACGACATACCACGCACATGGTGAAAGCTGTAATTTTTACTATCTGACCAAATGAAAAATCCCGGTAAACATGGACTAAACGAAAAAATGCACATTATTGGATACCAATTTTGAATAGATTTCTTTTACTGGAAAAAAGTTATAAACAAGTGAAATATGACTGATCTCCCAGTTTAGGGCCGCATGAAAATTTCCTCAAATGAACGAACACAAGACCACATACCGTTGAATTTAGCCCCGACTCTATTCAAGATGGAGACAAAAGTTTTCTAATTATGGATAACGCACGAAATTTTCGGCAATTTCAGACCAATATTATGTGGATTCTATAGAAAGGAATAATTAGAAATGCAGTCTTCTTGTGCATACTCTTTTTCGGACGCTGTAAATTGTCAGACGACATAACACGCACATGGTGACAGCTGTAATTTTTACTATCTGACCAAATGAAAAATCCCTGTAAACATTGACTAAACGAAAAAATGCACACAATTTGATACCAATTTTGAATAGATTTCTTTTACTGGAAAAAAGTTATAAACAAGTGAAGTATGACTGATATCCCAGTTTAAACGAAATGAAAATTTTCTCAAATGAACGAATACAAGAGCACATACTGTTGAATTTAGCCCCGACTCTATTCAAGATGGAGACAAAAGTTTTGTAATTATGGATAACGCACGAAATTTTCGACAATTTGAGACCGATATTATGTGGATTCTATAGAAAGGAATAATTAGAAATGCAGTCTTCTTGTGCACACTGGATTTCGGACGCTGTAAATTGTCAGACAACATACCGTGCACATGGTGAAAGCTGTAATTTTTACTATCTGACCAAATGAAAAATCCCTGTAAACATTGACTAAGCGAAAAAATGCACACAATTTGATACGAATTTTGAATAGATTTCTTTTACTGGAAAAAAGTTATAAACAAGTGAAGTATGACTGATCTCCCAGTTTAGGGCCGCATGAAAATTTCCTCAAATGAACGAACACAAGACCACATACCGTTGAATTTAGCCCCGACTCTATTCAAGATGGAGACAAAAGTTTTGTAATTATGGATAACGCACGAAATTTTCGACAATTTGAGACCGATATTATGTGGATTCTATAGAGAGGAATAATTAGAAATGCAGTCTTCTTGTGCACACTGGATTTTGGACGCTGTAAATTGTCAGACAACATACCGTGCACATGGTGAAAGCTGTAATTTTTACTATCTGACCAAATGAAAAATCCCTGTAAACATTGACTAAACGAAAAATGCACACAATTTGATAACAATTTTGAAAAGTTTACTTTTACTGGAAAAAAGTTATAAACAAGTGAAGTATGACTGATATCCCAGTTTAAAGCGAAATGAAAATTTCCTCAAATGAACGAACACAAGAGCACATACCGTTGAATTTAGCCCCGACTCTATTCAAGATGGAGACAAAAGTTTTGTAATTATGGATAACGCACGAAATTTTCGACAATTTGAGACCGATATTATGTGGATTCTATAGAAAGGAATAATTAGAAATGCAGTCTTCTTGTGCACACTGGATTTCGGACGCTGTAAATTGTCAGACAACATACCGTGCACATGGTGAAAGCTGTAATTTTTACTATCTGACCAAATGAAAAATCCCTGTAAACATTGACTAAACGAAAAAATGCACACAATTTGATACCAATTTTGAATAGATTTCTTTTACTGGAAAAAAGTTATAAACAAGTGAAGTATGACTGATCTCCCAGTTTAGGGCCGCATGAAAATTTCCTCAAATGAACGAACACAAGACCACATACCGTTGAATTTATCCCCGACTCTATTCAAGATGGAGACAAATGTTTTGTAATTATGGATAACGGACGAAATTTTCGACAATTTGAGTCCGATATTATGTGGATTCTATAGAAAGGAATAATAAGAAATGCAGTCTTCTTGTGCACACTGGATTTCGGACGCTGTAAATTGTCAGACAACATTCCGTGCACATGGTGAAAGCTGTAATTTTTACTATC
The DNA here is from genome assembly GCA_964036315.1 of Acanthosepion esculentum. Lineage (NCBI taxonomy): Eukaryota > Metazoa > Mollusca > Cephalopoda > Sepiida > Sepiidae > Acanthosepion > Acanthosepion esculentum. The sequence continues at coordinate 11,404 of CAXIWW010000922.1, read as the reverse complement.
TGACCAAATGAAAAATCCCTGTAAACATGGACTAAAGGAAAAAATGAAAACAATTTGATATCAATTTTGAAAACATTTCTTTTACCGGAAATAAGTTATAAACAAGTGAAGTATGACTGATCTCCCAGTTTAGGGGCGCACGAAAATTTCCTCAAATGAACGAACACAAGGCCACATACCGTTGAATTTAGCCCCGACTCTATTCAAGATGGAGACAAAAGTTTTGTAATTATGGATAACGCACGAAATTCTCGACAATTTGAGACCGATATTATGGGGATTCTATAGAAAGCAATAATTAGAAATGTAGTCTTCTAGTGCACACTGGATTTCGGACGCTGTAAATTGTCAGACGACATACCACGCACATGGTGAAAGCTGTAATTTTTACTATCTGACCAAATGAGAAATCCCTGTAAACATTGACTAAACGTAAAAATGCACACAATTTGATAACAATTTTGAAAAGTTTACTTTTACTGGAAAAAAGTTATAAACAAGTGAAGAATGACTGATATCCCAGTTTAAAGCCAAATGAAAATTTCCTCAAATGAACGAACACAAGAGCACATACCGTTGAATTTAGCCCCGAGTCTATTCAAGTTGGAGACAAAAGTTTTGTAATTATGCATAACGCACGAAATTCTCGACAATTTGACACCGATATTATGTGGATTCTAGAGAAAGGAATAATTAGAAATGCAGTCTTTTTGTGCACATTGGATTTCGGACGCTGTAAATTGTCAGACGACATACCACGCACATGGTGAAAGCTGTAATTTTTACTATCTGACCAAATGAAAAATCCCTGTAAACATTGACTAAACGAAAAAATGCACACAATTTGATACCAATTTTGAAAAGTTTTCTTTCACTGGAAAAAAGTTATAAACAAGTGAAATATGACTGATCTCCCAGTTCAGGGCCGCATGAAAATTTCCTCAAATGAACGAACACAAGAGCACATACCGTTGAATTTAGCCCCGACTCTATTCAAGATGGAGACAAAAGTTTTGTAATTATGAATAACGCACGAAATTCTCGACAATTTGACACCGATATTATGTGGATTCTATAGAAAGGAATAATTAGAAATGCAGTCATCTTGTGCACACTCGATTTCGGACGCTGTAAATTGTCAGACAACATACCACGCACATGGTGAAAGCTGTAATTTTTACTATCTGACGAAATGAAAAATCCCTGTAAACATTGACTAAACGAAAAAATGCACACAATTTGATACCAATTTTGAATAGATTACTTTTACTGGAAAAAAGTTATAAACAAGTGAAGTATGACTGATCTCCCAGTTTAGGGCCGCATGAAAATTTCCTCAAATGAACGAACACAAGACCACATACCGTTGAATTTAGCCCAAACTCTATTCAAGATGGAGACAAAAGTTTTGTAATTATGGATAACGCACGAAATTTCCGACAATTTGAGACCGATATTATGTGGATTCTATAGAAAGGAATAATTAGAAATGCAGTCTTCTTGTGCACACTGGATTTCGGACGCTGTAAATTGTCAGACAACATACCGTGCACATGGTGAAAGCTGTAATTTTTACTATCTGACCAAATGAAAAATCCCTGTAAACATTGACTAAACGAAAAAATGCACACAATTTGATACCAATTTTGAATAGATTTCTTTTACTGGAAAAAAGTTATAAACAAGTGAAGTATGACTGATCTCCCAGTTTAGGGCCGCATGAAAATTTCCTCAAATGAACGAACACAAGACCACATACCGTTGAATTTAGCCCCGACTCTATTCAAGATGGAGACAAAAGTTTTGTAATTATGAATAACGCACGAAATTTTCGACAATTTGAGACCGATATTATGTGGATTCTATAGAAAGGAATAATTAGAAATGCAGTCTTCTTGTGCACACTTGATTTCGGACGCTGTAAATTGTCAGACGACATACCACGCACATGGTGAAAGCTGTAATTTTTACTATCTGACCAAATGAAAAATCCCTGTAAATATTGACTAAACGAAAAAATGCACACAATTTGATACCAATTTTGAATAGATTTCTTTTACTGGAAAAAAGTTATAAACAAGTGAAATATGACTGATCTCCCAGTTTAGGGCCGCATGAAAATTTCCTCAAATGAACGAACACAAGACCACATACCGTTGAATTTAGCCCCGACTCTATTCAAGATGGAGACAAAAGTTTTGTAATTATGGATAACGCACGAAATTTTCGACAATTTGAGACCGATATTATGTGGATTCTATAGAAAGGAATAATTAGAAATGCAGTCTTCTTGTGCACACTCGATTTCGGACGCTGTAAATTGTCAGACAACATACCGTGCACATGGTGAAAGCTGTAATTTTTACTATCTGACCAAATGAAAAATCCCTGTAAACATTGACTAAACGAAAAATGCACACAATTTGATAACAATTTTGAATAGATTTCTTTTACTGGAAAAAAGTTATAAACAAGTGAAGTATGACTGATATCCCAGTTTAAAGCGAAATGAAAATTTCCTCAAATGAACGAACACAAGAGCACATACCGTTGAATTTAGCCCCGACTCTATTCAAGATGGAGACAAAAGTTTTGTAATTATGGATAACGCACGAAATTTTCGACAATTTGAGACCGATATTATGTGGATTCTATAGAAAGGAATAATTAGAAATGCAGTCTTCTTGTGCACACTGGATTTCGGACGCTGTAAATAGTCAGACAACATACCGTGCACATGGTGAAAGCTGTAATTTTTACTATCTGACCAAATGAAAAATCCCTGTAAACATTGACTAAACGAAAAAATGCACACAATTTGATACCAATTTTGAATAGATTTCTTTTACTGGAAAAAAGTTATAAATAAGTGAAGTATGACTGATATGCCAGTTTAAAGCGATATGAAAATTTTCTCAAATGAACGAACACAAGAGCACATACCGTTGAATTTAGCCCCGACTCTATTCAAGATGGAGACAAAAGTTTTGTAATTATGGATAACGCACGAAATATTCGACAATTTGAGACCGATATTATGTGGATTCTATAGAAAGGAATAATTAGAAATGCAGTCTTCTTGTGCACACTGGATTTCGGACGCTGTAAATTGTCAGACAACATACCGTGCACATGGTGAAAGCTGTAATTTTTACTATCTGACCAAATGAAAAATCCCTGTAAACATTCACTAAACGAAAAATGCACACAATTTGATAACAATTTTGAAAAGTTTACTTTTACTGGAAAAAAGTTATAAACAAGTGAAGTATGACTGATATCCCAGTTTAAAGCGAAATGAAAATTTCCTCAAATGAACGAACACAAGAGCACATACGGTTGAATTTAGCCCCGACTCTATTCAAGATGGAGACAAAAGTTTTGTAATTATGAATAACGGACGAAATTCTCGACAATTTGACACCGATATTATGTGGATTCTATAGAAAGGAATAATTAGAAATGCAGTCTTCTTGTGCACACTCGATTTCGGACGCTGTAAATTGTCAGACGACATACCACGCACATGGTGAAAGCTGTAATTTTTACTATCTGACCAAATGAAAAATCCCTGTAAATATTGACTAAACGAAAAAATGCACACAATTAGATACCAATTTTGAATAGATTTCTTTTACTGGAAAAAAGTTATAAACAAGTGAAGTATGACTGATATCCCAGTTTAAAGCGAAATGAAAATTTTCTCAAATGAACGAACACAAGAGCACATACCGTTGAATTTAGCCCCGACTCTATTCAAGATGGAGAGAAAAGTTTTGTAATTATGGATAACGCATGAAATTTTCGACAATTTGAGACCGATATTATGTGGATTCTATAGAAAGGTATAATTAGAAATGCAGTCTTCTTGTGCATACTCGATTTCGGACGCTGTAAATTGTCAGACGACATACCACGCACATGGTGAAAGTTGTAATTTTTACTATCTGACCAAATGAAAAATCCCGGTAAACATGGACTAAACGAAAAAATGCACACAATTTGATACCAATTTTGAATAGATTTCTTTTACTGGAAAAAAGTTATAAACAAGTGAAGTATGACTGATCTCCCAGTTTAGGGCCGCATGAAAATTTCCTCAAATGAACGAACACAAGACCACATACCGTTGAATTTAGCCCCGACTCTATTCAAGATGGAGACAAAAGTTTTGTAATTATGGATAACGCACGAAATTTTCGACAATTTGAGACCGATATTATGTGGATTCTATAGAAAGGAATAATTAGAAATGCAGTCTTCTTGTGCACACTGGATTTCGGACGCTGTAAATTGTCAGACAACATACCGTGCACATGGTGAAAGCTGTAATTTTTACTATCTGACCAAATGAAAAATCCCTGTAAACATTCACTAAACGAAAAATGCACACAATTTGATAACAATTTTGAATAGATTTCTTTTACTGGAAAAAAGTTATAAACAAGTGAAGTATGACTGATATGCCAGTTTAAAGCGAAATGAAAATTTTCTCAAATGAACGAACACAAGAGCACATACTGTTGAATTTAGCCCCGACTCTATTCAAGATGGAGACAAAAGTTTTGTAATTATGAATAACGCACGAAATTCTCGACAATTTGACACCGATATTATGTGGATTCTATAGAAAGGAATAATTAGAAATGCAGTCATCTTGTGCACACTCGATTTCGGACGCTGTAAATTGTCAGACAACATACCACGCACATGGTGAAAGCTGTAATTTTTACTATCTGACCAAATGAAAAATCCCTGTAAACATTGACTAAACGAAAAAATGCACACAATTTGATACCAATTTTGAATAGATTTCTTTTACTGGAAAAAAGTTATAAACAAGTGAATTATGACTGATCTCCCGGTTTAGGGCCGCATGAAAATTTCATCAAATGAACGAACACAAGAGCACATACCGTTGAATTTAGCCCCGACTCTATTCAAGATGGAGACAAAGGTTTTGTAATTATGAATAACGCACGAAAGTCTCGACAATTTGAGACCGATATTATGTGGATTCTATAGAAAGGAATAATTAGAAATGCAGTCTTCTTGTGCACACTCGATTTCGGACGCTGTAAATTGTCAGACAACATACCGTGCACATGGTGAAAGCTGTAATTTTTACTATCTGACCAAATGAAAAATCCCTGTAAACATTGACTAAACGAAAAAATGCACACAATTTGATACCAATTTTGAATAGATTTCTTTTACTGGAAAAAAGTTATAAACAAGTGAAGTATGACTGATCTCCCAGTTCAGGGCCGCATGAAAATTTCCTCAAATGAACGAACACAAGAGCACATACCGTGGAATTTAGCCCCGACTCTATTCAAGATGGAGACAAAAGTTTTGTAATTATGAATAACGCACGAAATTCTCGACAATTTGACACCGATATTATGTGGATTCTATAGAAAGGAATAATTAGAAATGCAGTCTTCTTGTGCACACTCGATTTCGGACGCTGTAAATTGTCAGACGACATACCACGCACATGGTGAAAGCTGTAATTTTTACTATCTGACCAAATGAAAAATCCCTGTAAACATTGACTAAACGAAAAAATGCACACAATTTGATACTAATTTTGAATAGATTTCTTTTACTGGAAAAAAGTTATAAACAAGTGAAGTATGACTGATATCCCAGTTTAAAGCGAAATGAAAATTTCCTCAAATGAACGAACACAAGAGCACATACCGTTGAATTTAGCCCCGACTCTATTCAAGATGGAGACAAAAGTTTTGTAATTATGGATAACGCACGAAATTTTCGACAATTTGAGACCGATATTATGTGGATTCTATAGAAAGGAATAATTAGAAATGCAGTCTTCTTGTGCACACTGGATTTCGGACGCTGTAAATTGTCAGACAACATACCGTGCACATGGTGAAAGCTGTAATTTTTACTATCTGACCAAATGAAAAATCCCTGTAAACATTGACTAAACGAAAAACTGCACACAATTTGATACCAATTTTGAATAGATTACTTTTACTGGAAAAAAGTTATAAACAAGTGAAGTATGACTGATATGCCAGTTTAAAGCGAAATGAAAATTTTCTCAAATGAACGAACACAAGAGCACATACCGTTGAATTTAGCCCCGACTCTATTCAAGATGGAGACAAAGGTTTTGTAATTATGAATAACGCACGAAAGTCTCGACAATTTGACACCGATATTATGTGGATTCTATAGAAAGGAATAATTAGAAATGCAGTCTTCTTGTGCACACTCGATTTCGGACGCTGTAAATTGTCAGACGACATGCCACGAACATGGTGAAAGCTGTAATTTTTACTATCTGACCAAATGAAAAATCCCTGTAAACATTGACTAAACGAAAAAATGCACACAATTAGATACCAATTTTGAATAGATTTCTTTTACTGGAAAAAAGTTATAAACAAGTGAAGTATGACTGATATCCCAGTTTAAAGCGAAATGAAATTTTTCTCAACTGAACGAACACAAGAGCACATACCGTTGAAATTAGCCCCGACTCTATTCAAGATGGAGACAAAAGTTTTGTAGTTATGGATAACGCACGAAATTTTCGACAATTTGAGACCGATATTATGTGGATTCTATAGAAAGGAATAATTAGAAATGCAGTCTTCTTGTGCACACTGGATTTCGGACGCTGTAAATTGTCAGACAACATACCGCGCACATGGTGAAAGCTGTAATTTTTACTATCTGACCAAATGAAAAATCCCTGTAAACATTGACTAAACGAAAAAATGCACACAATTTGATACCAATTTTGAATAGATTTCTTTTACTGGAAAAAGGTTATAAACAAGTGAAGTATGACTGACCTCCCAGTTTAGGGCCGCATGAAAATTTCCTCAAATGAACGAACACAAGACCACATACCGTTGAATTTAGCCCCGACTCTATTCAAGATGGAGACAAAAGTTTTGTAATTATGGATAACGCACGAAATTCTCGGCAATTTGACACCGATATTATGTGGATTCTATAGAAAGGAATAATTAGAAAACCAGTCTTCTTGTGCACACTCGATTTCGGACGCTGTAAATTATCAGACGACATACCACCCACATGGTGAAAGCTGTAATTTTTACTATCTGACCAAATGAAAAATCCCTGTAAACATGGACTAAAGAAAAAAATGAAAACAATTTGATATCAATTTTGAAAAGATTTCTTTTACTGGAAATAAATTATAAACAAGTGAAGTATGACTGATCTCCCAGTTTAGGGCCGGATGAAAATTTCCTCAAATGAACGAACACAAGACCACATACCGTTGAATTTAGCCCCGACTCTATTCAAGATGGAGACAAAAGTTTTGTAATTATGGATAACGCAAGAAACTCTCGACAATTTGACACCGATATTATGTGGATTCTATAGAAAGGAATAATTAGAAATGCAGTCTTCTTGTGCACACTGGATTTCGGACGCTGTAAATTGTCAGACGACATACCGCGCACAGGGTGAAAGCTGTAATTTTTACTATCTGACCAAATGAAAAATTCCTGTAAACATGGACTAAACGAAAAAATGCACACAATTTATATCAATTTTGAAAAGATTTCTTTTACTGGAAAAAAGTTATAAACAAATGAAATATGACTGATCTCCCAGTTTAGGGGCGCACGAAAATTTCCTCAAATGAACGAACACAAGGCCACATACCGTTGAATTTAGCCCCGACTCTATTCAAGATGGAGACAAAAGTTTTGTAATTATGCATAACGCACGAAATTCTCGACAATTTGACACCGATATTATGTGGATTCTATAGAAAGGAATAATTAGAAATGCCTTCTTCTTGTGCACACTCGATTTCGGACGCTGTAAATTGTCAGACGACATACCGCGCACATGGTGAAAGCTGTAATTTTTACTATCTGAGCAAATGAAAAATCCCTGTAAACATGGACTAAGCGAAAAAATGCACACAATTTGATACCAATTTTGAATAGATTTCTTTCACTGGAAAAAAGTTATAAACAAGTGAAGTATGACTGATATCCCAGTTTAAAGCCAAATGAAAATTTCCTCAAATGAACGAACACAAGAGCACATACCGTTGAATTTAGCCCCGACTCTATTCAAGATGGAGACAAAAGTTTTGTAATTATGCATAACGCACGAAATTCTCGACAATTTGACACCGATATTATGTGGATTCTATAGAAAGGAATAATTAGAAATGCAGTCTTCTAGTGCACACTCGATTTCGGACGCTGTAAATTGTCAGACGACATACCACGCACATGGTGAAAGCTGTAATTTTTACTATCTGACCAAATGAAAAATCCCTGTAAACATTGACTAAACAAAAAAATGCACACAATTTGATACCAATTTTGAAAAGTTTTCTTTTACTGGAAAAAAGTTATAAACAAGTGAAGTATGTCTGATCTCCCAGTTTAGGGCCGCCTGAAAATTTCTTCAAATGAACGAACACAAGAGCACATACCGTTGAATTTAGCCCTAACTCTATTTAAGATGGAGACAAAAGTTTTGTAATTATGCATAACGCACGTAATTCACGACAATTTGACACCGATATTATGTGAATTCTATAGAAAGGAATAATTAGAAATGCAGTCTTCTTGTGCACACTGGATTTCGGACGCTGTAAATTGTCAGCCGACATACCACGCACATGGTGAAAGCTGTAATATTTACTATCTGACCAAATGAAAAATCCCTGTAAACATGGATTAATAAAAAAATGAACACAATTTGATATCAATATAGAAAAGATTACTTTTACTGGAAAAAAGTTATAAACAAGTGAAGTATGACTGAACTCCCAGTTTAGGGCCGCATGAAAATTAGCTCAGATTAACAAACACAAGACCACATACCGTTGAATTTAGCCCCGACTCTATTCGAGATGGAGGCAAAAGTTTTGGAATTATGGATAACGCACGAAATTTTCGACAATTTGACACCGATATTATGTGGATTCTATAGAAAGGAATAATTAGAAATGCAGTCTTTTTGTGCACACTGGATTTCGGACGCTGTAAATTGTCAGTCAACATACCGCGCACATGGTGAAAGGTGTAATTTTTACTATCTGACCAAATGAAAAATCCCTGTAAACAATGACTAAACAAAAAAATGCACACAATTTGATACCAATTTTGAAATGTTTTCTTTTACTGGAAAAAAGTTATAAACAAGTGAATATGACTGATCTCCCAATTTAAAGCCGAATGAAAATTTCCACAAATGAACGAACACAAGAGCACATACCGTTGAATTTAGCCCCGACTCTATTCAAGATGGAGACGAAAGTTTTGTAATTATGCATAACGCACGAAATTCTCGAAAATTTGACACCGATATTATGTGGATTCTAGAGAAAGGAATAATTAGAAATGCAGTCTTCTTGTGCACACTCGATTTCGGACGCTGTAAATTGTCAGACGACATACCACGCACATGGTGAAAGCTGTAATATTTACTATCTGACCAAATGAAAAATCCCTGTATACATGGATTAATAAAAAAATGAACACAATTTGATATCAATATAGAAAAGATTACTTTTACTGGAAAAAAGTTATAAACAAGTGAAGTATGACTGATATCCCAGTTTAGGGCCGCATGAAAATTAGCTCAGATTAACAAACACAAGACCACATACCGTTGAATTTAGCCCCGACTCTATTCGAGATGGAGGCAAAAGTTTTGGAATTATGGATAACGCACGAAATTTTCGACAATTTGACACCGATATTATGTGGATTCTATAGAAAGGAATAATTAGAAATGCAGTCTTTTTGTGCACACTGGATTTCGGACGCTGTAAATTGTCAGTCAACATACCGCGCACATGGTGAAAGCTGTAATTTTTACTATCTGACCAAATGAAAAATCCCTGTAAATATGGACTAAACGAAAAAATGCACACAATTTGATACCAATTTTGAAAAGTTTTCTTTTACTGGAAAAAAGTTATAAACAAGTGAAGTATGACTGATCTCCCAGTTTAGGGCCGCAGGAAAATTTCCTCAAATTAACGAACTCAAGACCACATACCGTTGAATTTAGCCCCGACTCTATTCAAGATGGAGACAAAAGTTTGTAATTATGGATAATGCACGAAATTTTCAACAATTTGACACCGATATTATGTGGATTCTATAGAAAGGAATAATTAGAAATGCAGTCTTCTTGTGCACACTGGATTTCAGACGCTGTAAATTATCAGACGACATACCACGCACATGGTGAAAGCTGTAATTTTTACTATCTGACCAAATGAAAAATCCCTGTAAACATGGACTAAACAAAAAATGAACAAAATTTGATATCAATTTTGAAAAGATTTCTTTTACTGGAAATAAGTTATAAACAAGTGAAGTATGACTGATCTCCCAGTTTAGGGCCGCATGAAAATTTCCACAAATGAACGAACACAAGACCACATACCGTTGAATTTAGCACCGACTCTATTCAAGATGGAGACAAAAGTTTTGTAATTATGGATAACGCACGAAACTTTCGACAATTTGACACCGATATTATGTGGATTCTATAGAAAGGAATAATTAGAAATGCATTCTTCTTGTGCACACTGGATTTCGGACGCTGTAAATTGTCAGACAACATACCGCGCACATGGTGAAAGCTGTAATTTTTACTATCTGACCAAATGAAAAATCCCTGTAAACAATGACTAAACAAAAAAATGCACACAATTTGATACCAATTTTGAAATGTTTTCTTTTACTGGAAAAAAGTTATAAACAAGTGAATATGACTGATCTCCCAGTTTAAAGCCGAATGAAAATTTCCACAAATGAACGAACACAAGAGCACACACCGTTGAATTTAGCCCCGACTCTATTCAAGATGGAGACGAAAGTTTTGTAATTATGCATAACGCACGAAATTCTCGAAAATTTGACACCGATATTATGTGGATTCTAGAGAAAGGAATAATTAGAAATGCAGTCTTCTTGTGCACACTCGATTTCGGACGCTGTAAATTGTCAGACGACATACCACGCACATGGTGAAAGCTGTAATATTTACTATCTGACGAAATGAAAAATCCCTGTATACATGGATTAATAAAAAAATGAACACAATTTGATATCAATATAGAAAAGATTACTTTTACTGGAAAAAAGTTATAAACAAGTGAAGTATGACTGATCTCCCAGTTTAGGGCCGCATGAAAATTAGCTCAGATTAACAAACACAAGACCACATACCGTTGAATTTAGCCCCGACTCTATTCGAGATGGAGGCAAAAGTTTTGGAATTATGGATAACGCACGAAATTTTCGACAATTTGACACCGATATTATGTGGATTCTATAGAAAGGAATAATTAGAAATGCAGTCTTCTTGTGCACACTGGATTTCAGACGCTGTAAATTATCAGACG